>CACRXK020015212.1:0-12402 GCA_902702795.2 Paramuricea clavata
TGTTTGTTTGTTTGTTTGTTTGTTTGTTTGTTTGTTTGTTTGTTTGTTTGTTTGTTTGTTTGTTTGTTTATCTAACAGTCTTTGATCAGGATAGCTTGTGACGTGAAAAAATGTAATATTAATTGTGCGTTACGAACTTTAATTGTAGGAAACTGCAGTAAATATTGCACACTCCTGTCGCCTTCTGGATCAAGAAATGGATAAAATAACGCTAAATGCTTCATCAAAAGTAGGTTCACCTTCTGGGTATATATAATTTACAGTGTGTTTATTCTTTCCGTTCCCATTGTGGATGGACGAATTTCGTACCTAGGGAAGGGGAGAGAAGAAGTAAGAATTAAAGAGGGAGTAGTTAGCTATCCCAAAAATCCTGATGCCCCTATCCCCCCCCCCATCCCCTTTTGTATCCATCCCTGTTCATCTTTACTGCGTTCGATAGCAGACTTTAATGTATTTATGTGCTTATTATTATTTGGGCCCTATCGGTCTTGTTCCTGGAAGATGATCTTTTTCATAGCTGTTAGTGTTCTTAGGCTTAGACAGCTTTCCGATGCAAAACATCCGACGGTCATGTGTTATTTATTCTTCAAGGAATCCTGTGCCGAACAAATCAGAGCTTGGTTGGAAAGAATGAATGATAAATCAACTGAAGGAAATGGTCAATTACAACAAATCCAACAAACTAAATATGGTTTAATTATCGATGGGCAAACATTACAATATGCTTTGGAATATCCGCTTGCTTTGAAATTTCTTCTCTTAGCTAAATCATGTCAGGTTGTTGTTTGTTGCCGAGCTGCTCCTGTTCAGAAGGTTAGTACAAGATGAGCCGGCTACGGTCAAGAGATTGGGAGATAGTAATGATGGGAAAGGCCAAACAATGGATATAACGGGGAGATCTTCGCTAATTTTTCCTTACAGTCCTCTGTTACCACCCACTTGCTTTGCCATTGTTGCCTATTTTTGGCCGTGGCTCCCAAAAAGTTGCCTGTGGACGAAGTTAGGTTGTACTTAGAATGAAAGCTATCAATATTATGGTTTACTACACTGTGTTGTTCACAGAAACTATTCTAATACGAGTGTATCACTACATTGTCCTTTCGTCTATAAATATTTGCCCTGTCCTCTTGCAAGAGTCTTGCCAAACAAATTCCTTATAGCGTCCAAACTGACAAAAACTTTTCCAGGGTAAATTATTGATTCATTTCATGTAAAGAGTCAGTGCCATCCTTCATTTATACAACAAGATGGACATTTTAGAAAATACTAAATTAAGTTCATTTATACTACTATAGATAGTTCTATCATGCAGTATTATCCGGACCATTCTCCCTTTAGAGGAGGTGATCAGGAAAAAACCTATGGTGGTCGTGATGGAATGAAACTGGAAACACTCTTCTCACATGCGACTATCATTAATTAAGGCAATTAGAATCAGAGCATACTGAAGGAATCGAACCCAGATCACAGCGGTGAAAGCCATACTCACTAAATACTACTGTATATCACCAACCTTCCAACCCATTGACTGACAGTGTTCATGACAAGAGTTTATAATGTTTCTGAGACAACCTGTGACCGTTGCTCATTTAATCTATATACATTATCAGGGTATTAGCTAGCCCATATACTGTCCGTTTGACGGACTCTTCCCAGTTGAAGTAGCTAAGGGGCTTTCCCAACTGGGTCTACTGGAGGATTTTCATTTTTGTTCTGATGTGAAAGTGCATTGCGTTTGATTTTATATTACAGTGGAACCCCGCCTTACGGCCACCCCGTTAATACGGTCACCTCGATAATACGGTCACCTTTTTTTGTCCCGGCGAAACACTAATACATTTTATAATAAAGTTACCCGGTTAATACGGCCACCCCGTTAATACGGCCAACGGCCATATTGTAGAGTCCCGAACTAAAGAAATCACCCCGTTAATAAGGTCACTCAAAAAAATAAATGTGTTTACGGACGGAAATGCAGTATAATTTAAGACACCTTGTGCAGTGAAACACACAATTCAAGTTGCATCATATTACTAATTTTTTTATTTTTATTATCAGTCGCGCAAAGGAAAAGAAAGAATACAAGGTTCTTTAGCGACGTTGTATTCCCTAACATTGTTTCCTTAAAATTAGTGACAACTTTATCTGAACTTTGTAATGTTTAGTTATTAATTGGTATTATGGTGGGGTATGGTGTTACTGTGATTTTCGAATAAACATAGCTTTAATGACGTCACAATTGAAATTTGGTCTCACCCCGTTAATACGGCCACCCCGTTAATACGGCCATATTATTTCGGCCCGTTGGTGACCGTATTAACGGGGTTCCACTGTATTATATCAAAGAACGTTTTATTTACTTTTTTCCATTAACTATTTTCTCAAAATGTATCGCGTTTCATTCATATTGGGTGTGTATTCACTGAAATGAAATGTACAAAACAAAGTGTAATCAGTGTGCATCCGTGTTTTTCAGTGTTCATTCACCGGAAATGAAATGTACAAAACCAAGCTACCGTTGTTTGCATCTAAGGAGAAACACGTTGGAAAGAAACACTATTTATTCCTACACAAGGACTTTGATCGGTCAAAAAAACTTTCCCAATTTACGTTTAACGGACAAAACTTTTTTTTCGGGCTAACACCCTGACATTATATACTTTGAATTCTTCCACCACATTGTAACGTATTGTTACCAATTTCTAAGGCGTCCGTGGTCCGTCTAGTACGGGAAGAACTTGGTGTGATGACGTTAGCTATAGGTGATGGTGCTAATGATGTTAGTATGATTCAAGTTGCTGATATTGGAGTGGGTATCAGTGGTCAGGAGGGAATGCAAGCTGTACAAGCAAGTGATTTTGCAATAGGAAGATTTCGTTTCTTAGTTCGCTTATTACTTGTACATGGACATTGGTGTTATGATCGTATTTCCAAGTTGATACTTTACTTCTTTTATAAAAATATGGTAAGATTTTGGATTAGAAGTTACGAGGCTAAAGTTTTCATATAATGTAAATATTGAACAATGTGTTGTTTTGCTTAAAACGGTTAAGAAATAAAGTTCCTTATCTTTTCATAAACAATTTTTCAGAGGTTCCCCGCATAACCTGTGACATATACGTACACTAGACGAAGTTTCCACACAAAACAACAAAATTGGTGGCATAACTAATACTGTGTATTTGACATGCCAAGACGGATCTTACTGTGCTGACACGACCAAGATTATGAAGCGAACTAATGTCTTGTAAAATGGTTATGAACGTAGGATGGGGCTTTTAATGTGGATGTCTGGATGAATAACTAATAATTAGGGCAGTAATAAGTCAACAGAGCGCGTAATTATTGCATACGGTAGAGCCTAATGAGTTGTTGTATGTATTTGTACCAGCGTATAGGTAGTGACAAAAACACCAAAAAATTGAGATGGATAGGGATTCATCTACCCATAGGTAGCTCAACAATCAGTGGTATTAATTAATTTCTGTTGAATAAAGTCATACTACTACTCACTCCCCCGACTGCATTGTTTACGCGCAGTCAGATCATGTATGTATCTGACCGCGCGTAAACAATGCAGTCGGGGACTGAATAGTAGAATGATTTTATTCAACAGAAATTAATTTTAAATACCACTGATTGTTGGGCTACCTATGATCTACCTGAAAAATACAATTAAAACTATCATGAAGGTCCTTCGCTCGAAACGTGGAAGTTTTACTTGTAGTCTCAGGTATTTGATTCCCTTTCCATCTCAATTTTGTGGTGCATCAATTGATGCTTATTGTTGCCGCGTAAATGCCCCTGTGAATCCTAATAACATTTGAAAATGATGATTTTTTTGTGTTTCATAGATGTTCGTGATGGTGTTGTTCTGGTTTCAGTTATATAACGGTTTTTCAGGTTCAAACGCAATCAATGATTTGAACTTGGTATTCTTTAATCTGATTTTTACTGCTTTACCGCCAATAATATCAGGAATTTGGGATCAAGATGTGTCCTGTGAAACTCTTCTCAAGAAACCATATCTTTACAAACAGGGCCAAGAAAGTGAGGTATGAGCCCAGTCACAGATTTATATATCTGTGGCACAGAGTAGATACATATACAGAGTTGTAACTAGTGTACCCACTTTTTTGTGCGCATGCTCGGCAAATTACTAGGTGCATGCATCTGATTGGATGGCGGCTCGCTTTAAAACTTACGCGCAGTTGATCATTTTTTGCCTGGTCGCCTGAAAAAAGTGTGTACATGAAAACGTAAGCTTCCGCAGTGTTTACAACGGTCAGTTACAGCTCTGTATATGTATTTACTCTGTGTCTGTGGCCCAGTATATAACTACTGGAACAAACATTCATGTTCGCTGTCAACGTCATCTGACGACATCGTCAACTGAAAACTTTCGTCAAAACCTGAAATCGGCCCGATTAATCTTTGTGTGTAAACGTAGCTTAAGGGGTTGAGGGGCAGGCAGCGAAAAAATTAGGGAGTTCGCTGCCCGCACCTCAACCCCAACCCTTAAAACCATCAGCTACGCAGGCTCTGTTGCAATAGGAAGATTTAGGAATAGATAGCTTTCGATTTGACTATGCGAGTGCGGCTACGAGTATAAGATTCATAATTTCCGCGTGAGTTACGCTGTATTTTTCTGTTCTCGTTAATCTCTAGTTATGGAGCTTTAGATTTGATTATCGTTAATACATGCACCTTGTTAATGTTTCTCACATTTTTTGTAGCTTTATTCCAGAAAATTGTTTTGTATAACGATGGCCGATGGTATATTCCAAAGTCTTGTAATATTCTTCTCAGCTTTTTTGGTATGTTGTATGGATGATAAGAGGGGGGAATGAACGCTAACAGGGATTTTTCTATGCTATGCAGGATTTTCCACCAGGGGGCAGTAATACCTTTATGTATACACATTCCCAAATGTAACGAACCAATATAATACTATTTGGCGAACTATATAACTCATCATGTGGTTGGAAACATGTAACGTAAGATGTGTTGTTATTTTTTTATTCTCAGGTTTACTACGGTACTCAGACTGGTCTATTTACAGTCGGAATAACACTTCATCAATGTGCAGTTATTGTCGCCTCTCTTCAGATTGCAATTGAGACAAATTATTGGGTATGAATATTATCTTAACCCTTTTACACGAAATACGTTAAAGGACAGAAATAAACGATGAGTAGGATATGTTTTAAGAATTGGAAGTTTGGTAAGAAATAGCATAGAAGGAAGATATAAAGGTAAAAGGCAGGGACGTACCTTGCAGGAAGAAGGTAAAAATGGGGTGTCACCTCCCCCCCCCCCCCCCCCCCCCCCCACACACACACACACTTGAAATGGCCAAAAAGTCATCATCTATCAAGAGGTGAAGATAGATCGCAAGACTGAATGAGATAGCGGATATCTGATTCATAAATTATATAGAGAACCTGCCTTCTTACAGCAGAGAACTAATAACTGACGATGTTTTAATACATTATTTTAACAAATTTCTCTATTTTTTATATTATTTAGACAATCATTCATGGCGTGGTTCTTGGTCTCAGTGTATTGCTATCATTCTTGTGGTGTATTGTCTATAGTGTTTTCTCACCTACCCTGCCAGATTATTATGTTGCTATAGTGACAATGGGTACAGCAGATTTTTGGATGCTGTGTATTTTGACAGCATTTGTGTCCATGTTGCCAAGGTCAGTTTTATTATCAAATTCCTTTGCAATCTTTTTGTCGTTATGATTACAATCGTAGGAATGGAAGTGTTCCTAAAATATTTTATCAATTAATTTGCTCACACAAACCAATTCATTTGAGACGTTGGACCAATACCCGCAACGGCGCAAGTCTGCGCGACTTCCTGTAATTGATAATTTCTTCTCACTTCCTGTCTATGATTCGTCAATTGCACCAAAGCTGATTGGTGTATTCAAAAGGCTTTTCAATTATACGAAAAGTTATCAAACTTTCAAATAACTCGGCAAATGAATTGGTTCGTGTTAGCAATTGAATTGGTAGAATATTTTAGGAACACTTCCATTGCTACGACTGTAAGTTTTAAGACAGTTTAATATTAGTCCAGACAACTGTTTAAACACCATTTTCAATTGCGGATTATTTCCCACGCTTCAAAGCCATTCAAAACTAGGCCGATCTCAGGCAATTTGTCTATATATTAAGCACTCACTCTTCAGCCAGCCGAGGGGAGATCATATAGACAAGCCCTTGCCCTTATTCTTTTTGCTAAACATGCCCTTATTCTTATTGCTAAACATAACTTCATATTGACGCAAAAAGTCACGCTCTGTCTGCTTACGGCGGCTGTGCCTCTAGCAACTATAAAATATGACCAAGTTCCTAAAGTATCTTCTCTGCACTAATGTTATAGGTTCCTGGTTAGAACTCTACAGCAATCATTGTGGCCAACTGAAATTCAGAAAGCTCGCGTAACAGCCTCAGATCCTGCAGTATCACTTATTGCTTATGAACCAAGGACTAGAAAGTTTTCACTTGAAAATAATATACATCCTCAAACGTCTGGAATTACTGTATAGGTACGTTCGTCTACAACAATTAATTAATGCATTCGACGCCAGCGGCGGCGGAACAGATTTCATTCTGGGGGGGGGGCTAAATTTTTTTCCTGTGACCCCCCAACGCCCCCCCCCCCCGTCGCCAAAAAATTTTCGGTCAGTGTACCATTTTAGGGGTACAAAAATTTTTCCGGACATATACAAGAAAAGGGATGAAAAAAATTTTTCCGGACATATAACAAAATTTTTTTCCGGAAATACACAATTTTTAAACAAAATATTGCAAATTTTTCCCCTTATACCTAAATTTTCAAAAAATAACCTCAATTTTTCCTTAATTATCAACATTTTTCCACAAAAAACTAAATTTTCTGGGGGGGGCTAACCCACTTTTACTTCTGGGGGGGGCTAAGCCCCCCCCCCCACTTTTACTGTAGCCCTCCTAGCCCCCCCGGTTCCGCCGCCCCTGTTCGACGCCATCTTGGTTGATTTTTAAAACATAAAAAAATTTTATTCCTGGTCGTATCGAGTCAGAGATTGATACCAACAATACGATAAGCTGTTGTTAAAACAAACCAATAAATACAAAATTAACTACTTCGCCATAACGGGTAAAGTAAACTTTAGAATCAACGTCATATGGAAACGAAGAATTTCTTTACAACCCGTGCAGGATGATGATCATGGGCTGTAAAAAAGCAATCTTACGACATAGTGGACTACAAGGATATAGTTTTATTGATCCTATTTATCCAATTATTTGATGTCTATTGTTTTTTGGTTTGTTTTAACAACAACTTGTCGTATTATTAGTAGCTTTACGATCTCTGACTCGATACGACCAGGAATGAAATCCACCAAGATGATCATGATTGCCGTCTTCTATAGGTTTTTTCGTCTTCCATACAATAGGTAGTTGTGAAATTTGTGAGTATTTGATAAGCTTTGCACACAATCAAATTTTCAGATATTTCAGTTCGATGAGTTAAGAGCCAGCAAGGTGGGAAGCTTACCCGTAAATCGAGAAGACCCCATATGCGTCTGAATATTTGATCTCCCTCATTGATGTGATATTAATGGTTCGCCGACGCCCTCATTGATGTGATATTAATGGATTCGCCCTCATTGATGTGATATTAATGGTTCGCCCTCATGGATGTGAGAATATTAATGAGGTCGCCCGCATTAATGTGAATATTAATAAGGTCGCCCCCATATATTTGAATATTTATGGTCGCCGTTATATCTGAATATTAATGTTTCACCTTATATATCTCAATATTAATGATTATCTGAATATTAATGAATCGCCCACATTACTGTGAATATTAATAAGTTCGCCCTCATAATTTGAATATTAATGAGACACACAAAATATATGTATTGTGTATTCAACGCGCGCGTTAGCCCGCAAATTGCAGGCTTCAACACTGAGCTATATATTTCATACGTAATTCTAATACATAACTTCAATAAGACCCGGAATTGGGTCCCTGTGATCGAAAATGGGTTGGAAACTCAGTAATATAATAAGCTTAAGCATGCAAGCAGTGGCGGAAGCTTTGCGAAATATTGGGGGAGGGGGGCGAGTGCCAAAGGCACGGGATTTCTAGGGAGTACAGTGTACAGTATGGGGGAATGCTGCTAAAGAAAATTTTTAGAATTTGGATCCTTGAAATGGCATTTGCAGCATTCTTAGAGCACATTTTGTAAATTTCAAGTTTTCAAAACATTAATTTAATGGTGCATTTTGTTATAAATTATATGCCAAGCATAAAAAAACGACATTTCAGAGAAAATCACTTGTGAATGGAATTGCAAGGTGGTTTAACTCTTTCTGACCCTTTCTCGGCAAGTCCCACGCATGTCAACTTCTAGGAGCTGACGACTTTGTATGTTTATATCTTCGGTTCAGTGCATGCTATGAAGACAATAATATGGCAATCGCCCCCCCCCCTTGCCCCTCCCCCCTTAGTTTCCGCCACTGCATGCAGGCGACGTCTTTCTCAACACGGACGTCACTCGAAAATTGGTGTAACTAATTTTGACGGCATTTTGCACCAGAGCTCGTATAAGGAAGCAAAAACACAACCTCACACAAACACAGTTTTTAATCCAGCCCCCCTCGACACTTTGAAATCTGACGTCGTGTTAACAAAACGTCCCCAGCGGGCAAAATGACGTTTATCCAACGTTGAATCAACGTTGGAAATGACCTTCCAGACGTTGGATAGACGTTGAACAAGGGTTGACTATGCAAATTGGATCGACGTTACTGTTTCGACGTTGAAACAACGTTGAAATTAGGTTGCCAATCTCGTCAACCATAATTCAACGTTGAATCCACGTTAAAACAACGTTGAGATTGGTTCACAAATCGACGTCGTACATTTAACCATGAATGAACGTTAATTCAACGTCTGTTGGCTGCTGTTGAACCAATGTTTGTAAAACAACGTCTGAGCAACGTAGATATTAGGTTCTCGACGTCGCAACCTTTTTTCTACCAAATTTCAACGTTGAAACAACGTCGTGTGCCCGATGGGTCGCTTGCTTTAAGCTCCCTGATATCTAATATATTTACCATTTGTCAATCGTCATTCATTTCTGCCTTTTGAATTCTTAATCCATGTGATTATATTGTACATATATGTATCCCTTCGTTCTAATAAATGCAAAAATCCAGCGATTCTTTTTTACTGCAATTTATTCCATTCACACTACTATAATACAGTGGAGGTTATTAACTACTTATAATAAATATGTTTATAATAAATATTCAAAAGTTTTCAACGCAATGAAATGTAATACTCGAGTATCGCTGTATCGAAGTGCTTAGACTGTTTGGACAAACCACATTTCACTTCGTCCCAGTTGAGCAGAAGATTTCTTGGCCGTTTTCACTTTCCCGTTGTTTCTAATACTGAGATAATTTCCAATCGATACCGATGAAAATGTAGAGAACATTTGTTTTGTTTTCTGTTCTGCCCAGGAAAGAGTATTTGTTCCCGTATTATTCGTTTTCTGAAAGAAAAAAGCGAAGATTATGATGATAATGCTGAAAATGCATTGCTTATGGAAAAAATCAATCTGAAAATGTTCCAGATTATTTTTGGTGCATTTCGTCTCGTACCCAAATCCATGATGATATAGGGTAGGAACAGTTACTATTAAATATAGGTTCTGGTCAGTGTAAGTCCCTGAATGTAAGATATTAAATACTTACTGTTGTTGCAAGTGATCCGTCAGGCTTGACATAAATATACAGACTAGTTTCTTTTCCCTTGATTGTCATCTCTCCAAAATTTGTGGTTTGAAATTCGAGAATACCTTAAAGGAAAATGGTAAATATGTGTATGTTTCTACGGTGCATTGCTGATTCAGAGTACAACGAAGAAAAATTTTAAGTCCGGTGATAAGTATTGTTAATGTGACTGCATGTTGTTTCGTAGTATTCCAGAAGTGTTAGATAGGCTATATATACTATATGGCACAAAATTGCAGAAAACGGCATGGAGACAAAATGCATATCCTGATGCAGTAATGCTTGTATCCACGTCTAGAGTATTGTGATATATATTGTGGTATATGGTCCATATAGAAACGAATGGGAGCTTTTTAAGCCAGGCTAATTCCTACATGGTATCATTTATTTCAAATAATATAGAAAATACTTATACCAGGTGACAAAACTTATCATTTAGATGCTTTAGTGTGTGTTTGTACAGCGTAAATGCAAAATGTAGAATAAATTTTCGTGTGTGGAAAACAAACGAAACACAACGCCAAAAAGCATCCTTACTATTTCTTACCATACAAACTGTCTCCTTTCACATTGGAAGTTATTGTTCCATTACTTTGGACTTCCAGGTAATAGCCATGACGGTTGACCAAACGTGCTTTTATTGTACTCATTGTTTCCTCACTGCTGTACTGCTCGCTCTATTTCTATACCTGTGTCCTCGCAACTGTAAACTAAAGTGTTGCACTTGCACGCTACAACCTGTTTTATGCATGTTGATCTATAAGTGTGTAAACAATGTTCACAGTATGGGTGCACGAGCCCACTTTGAGCCGACGGTTGTTCCCACGCTGTATAATAAAAAAAAGTTTAAAAAAGACTCTGTGAGAGTGTAAAAGTGGTTAGAGAATGTATACCACACTTTATAATGTGCGTGTTTTTTTTTTTAAAACCACGCTATAAGTTGTTGTGGCAATTAATGTGATAGAAAAAGTGAAAACGTTTTCCCGCCCACATTCTAAATACCAGATCATATAAACGTAATACTCTTATTTTGTGTACAAATCGAAATTATTGTGAAAGTTACTGTAAATTAAAGTTTATTCACAATGATTTTCGATTGCGTGATTTTACAATACAAATATCAATAGCGTACGTGCACATGGCATTTTATAAATTTGCATTTTGTGGTATGCATGCATGTTGTGAGTTCACCGCAATTATACGTGTATATAAATTAATATAAGGAAGTGTATTATTCCTGTACTTACATATTATGTTTTCTGTTTATTTCTGTCTTATGTTTTCTTTTTGTTTCTGTTTTATTTCTGTTTTATTTCTGTACCTTCATATGTTTTGTGACATACGACCGCATTTTAAATTTTACAAAAGAAAGTCAGACAACCTTGAGTCAGAGAATACGGATTTACCACCTCGGCCCTTGGGTGATGTTTCGAAAGTAGATCTTAAATATATGTAATAACTTGCAGTATCGAGTAAGACAAATAATTAAGTGCATGGTAGTTTTTCGATATGTATAAGACGCGTGTGCGAATTGTTTTATATTAGCCTATTGAGCGTGTGACCTTGACCTTGTAATCTTGCATGTTTCACAATTATCATTGATGTAACCTGGCCGAACGTATCAGAAAGTATACACCTATTTTTGCATGCGTCAGATAAACTTGGATATGCCGACAACCAAACGTTCCTGCATAATGTCTAATTGTTTATATTGAATTCAAAACGATTTACCAACTGTATATAGCTACATGATTCATGATTTTTGTTGTTGTAAGCTTTAACATAACTATCTATTATTATTATCCTTTTATTATTTTTTCTTTATATCACTTCTTTCATCTGTGTGTTTTTTTATTTAATTTGTCAGTAGACATGCAGTACTCTACAATTTTTAATTTGTCATGATCTTCCTCGATCAGTTTCAGCTCTTGGAGAAAATGATTCTATAAATTTAAAAAAACCTCGGGCTAAGGGGTCCCGGCGGTTGGCTTGGGTCTATACTTAATTTCAAGCATTCTCAACCAAGTGCAAATAATAAACGGAATATTGCAATCTTATAAAAACGGAGATTTTCAGTTTTTTATGTTATGGTTGTGCCTACGCTACAACGTGTGACAATCGTTGAAAAACTTTGTCATCCGAGGCCCTTACTGACTTGGGGCACTCGGAGAGGCCGCAGAGGAGTTACGCCACTGCAATAATTATATATGCTACAAATATGGAAACCAAGTAGAGATCCATACACTTGACACTTCAATAATATTGACTTCATGTCATATGTTCTGTAAAGTGTAGCATATTGTATCTTAGCAGGTATATGAACAGGTATATAAATGTATTGGCATTTACCACATTAACCGCATCCTGCGTGCGTGTTGTTTGCATTTCAGCTGCATGCGTTGCCATGCAAGTGTGTTAAGATGTTGTACTCTATCAACTTTTCCGTTAAGTAGTTATACAGTATGTATATATGTATATATATATATATATATATATATATATATATGTATATATGTATATATATATATATATATATATATATATATATATATATATGTATATATATATATATATATATATATATATATATATATA
>CACRXK020015213.1:0-12400 GCA_902702795.2 Paramuricea clavata
TTGGTCCAAGCATTTAAAGATGTGGGACCTAAGGTGCCGGTCGTCGTTACGTGGGGGATGATAAATAATTCCTAGTAGAATAGAGTTAATTCCTCTGGGTAACCGATCAGTTTTTAACACGAACCATTGGCTTTCAACTTCCGGATCGCCCAAGTCGCATACTTCAAGGACGTAAAGGTTAGCACGTATAAAGGTACAAATTCCGCCCCCACGTAAGTCATTATTCCTGTCTTTTCGGTATGTTACATATCCAGGTTGAGATATAAAATTGTTAGTTACATTTGAATTCAACCATGATTCGGTAATAACTATGATATCATATGAGTTAAGCGAGATTAGAGTAGAAATCTCGTCGATCTTGTTTATCATGGACGCGTGTATTAACATCCTATAAACTCAAGATTCGAGCTACATAAAACAAACTAACAAAATTCAAGGTTGTTATTAGCCTCCTCCGCAGGCATCTCACCCGACGATCGGGTGGTGGGAGAAATTTTTTTTTCAAAACCCATTCGTAGGCTAGAACCCATAGAGAGGCCTGCGGAGGAGGCTAGGTTGTTATCTTGTTTTTAATAGCTCGAATCTTGAGTTTCCAAGATGTTAATATTCGGAGGTGTTTCATCTTAAGCTAGTAAAATTTGCTTGATAAAAAGTGTAAGCTACAGATTATGTACTATTTAAAACACGAGTAGGAGTGTTTTATCAGATATAAAACGCGAGGTGCAGCCGAGCGTTTTATATCTGATAAAACACGACAACGAGTGTTTTGAATAGCTTAAAATACAACTACAAAAGAATACTAATTAGGATGAACCATTATATAATCATGCTAATTAGGATGAACAATTATATAATGCCACATGTGTTTTATCAGATATAAAGTCACTTCACGTGACATATTATGGCTGACATGACTTGCCACAAGGTTTATGAATTATTAATGAGTATTTTAAAAATAATGTAATTCTATGATGTAATTATAATTTGGTATCTTTATTAGATGATGGAGATATGGATGTTGTTGTTTGCAATAACGTTGGCCCGGCAGAAATATACGAAAATCTGGGTGGAAACGAAGTTAACTTTTGGATCAAGGTTAAAGTTATGCATAGGTGGGCGCAACTGTTGTTTGACTACCGGGTGTCCCCCCAAAAAACTCGACACTGTTTTATTTCATGTAACGTAAGAGCTATAAAAGCTATCTCAATGAAATAACGATCATTGCATTCAGAAAGGACTAATTTAGATTTTGATATTTTGCACTTGAATTTACATGCAATATTAACTGTGCTATTGATGTTTGAAACGTTGAACTACTGTTTCTGAAAATGTCAAAAATTAGCACAAAACAACCTTATTATTGCTGATGTAGTTATACTTCGGCTAAATAATAAATATTTTTATTTTGGTTGTATCTCGCTCAATATTGCATGTAAATTCAAGTGTTACTGTATACATAAAAATCTAAGTTAGTCCTTGCTGAATGCAATGTTTATGTCGTTGCGATAGCTTTTATAGCTTTTACGTTACAAGAAATCAAAGAGTGTTCAGTTTTATTTTGGACACCCGGTAGTTTTTAGTTCATAGTTGTACATAAGGAAACAGATTGAAATAGGAACTGAAACAAGATGTGACTACAGGAATTGAATTTGAGTTGCAGAGGAGCTAGAGGCGAAAGACACCAATTACGAACCATTTCACTACAGACATCCCATATTTATTACTAAATTGACCGATTGATATCTCATTCCAACTTGCATAGGTGCAAACAAGAGCCTCGATTGCTTTGTGATAGCCTGGGGGCAAGAGTCCAAGTGAAGCAAGAAGACACTGGCTTGAACCAGGTATAATCATATCAAAACCTGTAAGGTCCTGTCACTCCTGTGTAACTCATAGTATTCTTTCGTCAGGACTTCCTGACAAAAGGACTTCACTCGACTTTACAGGTTTGATGTTTGAAGCTTTCTAACTAATGTCTAATACATTTGTCTTGAATTAGACTCAAGAAATTGGTTCCAGTACACATTTCCTCGCGCAAAGTGAAACAACAGCGCATTTTGGACTTGGCTCTAGCGCGAACAACGTCACGGTGCACGTGACCTGGCCAACTACAGGATCACAACTTTATATTTACAACGTTCCTGTTAACACGAGATTGCAAATTGTACAACCCGAAAGGTAATTTGTAGTTAACTAATGCGTATACTTCGTTGCACGTCACGGTATATAATATTTATATGGTACATTACTTACTATCATGGCTTTTAGAATCGCGCAGAATTGTAATCCTATTGTGCGCGAAAGGGTTACGAATTAGGATAGTGATTGGGCCCAAATCAAAGAGAATTATTACCGGTTTTTGCTGTCATATAAAATTGGGCGATGTAAAAATAGAAACTGAACCCATTGGGTAGCAGTTCCTTCAGTTCTGGTAATTACTGGTTTTTGCTCTCATAAAATTGGGCGATGTAAAAATATAAACTGAACCCATTACATAGCCGTTCTGTCAGTTCTGGCAATTAGTTACACCAGTATAACTATGTCTATCAGGACATGATGATCTGGAAACTGAACATATGTCATCGTATTATGATTTTGTCTGAGTTTGCGTCGATTTGTCCAGGGTTAACGGTGATTGAGCTCGTTGTATTTTCGTACAATGAAGTAGTCGTCCAATAATGATAGCTGAGGTGCAACCACGATGAATAATATTTAATGAAGTAGTGAGACAAAGGATTTGTGCACGTTGAGGAATAGCGACATCAAAAGTCATCTATTTTGTCGGCGTTGAAGTTTACCGGACTTTCCAGCCCATCATATCTATGACTCAACGATCTTCCTTCAAAAGGTTCGTTACCTACCTCTATCAACTTCTAAAGAACGAGTCATAAACACTGACCATGCAGTTTTGTTCCGGAAAACCAGTCACAAATCGTGTTCATATTAGCTAGGTACTTGCCGAAAACGAAATGAAATGTTTCTCTTGATTTTCACAGTAACACTAAACGTACGGAGTATTTGTCGCTGGAAATTTGTCCTACGTTGAAAGTTACCGAAATTATAAAGCAGGTAAAACCACAATCTTATAGTCCGCATTTTTGTTCAGGATTTCGATAGCAGACATAACATGTCCTGCCTTGCCATTGTCATGAGAGTTATCCAAAGCATGCATAAACCACAGAGGTGGTGGAATATTGATGCCGACGACACACACCCATTGTGCGTTCTCGCTCGGAGGTTGCAAGTTTTGACCTTCCAAATACAGTATTCTTTCATGGTCATAGAAACTTACCGTCATTCCTTGTGGTGATTAACGAGTTGACTAAATCCAAAACATCCACTCTAAAATATTAAAAATGCATGTTCAGTAATAGGCAATTCCCATTATAGACATAGCGAACATACTAAAATGAGTAAAATTGCAAAATTTGTTTGCGAAATGTTGACATGTTGTACAATGAAGAAAATATAGCCCTTGCAAAGTTTGCAAATTTTGTACACTTTTGTATTGCGTCCGGAAATCGCTACCACATTTGGGCCGAATTGAAAATGGTAGCAATTTCCGCACGCAATACATGCATGCATGGTATTGGTATTGAAAAATCTCAGTCTGTCAGCTCATCGGACACATTGTGCTTTGAGTCAAGGTTCGAGGCTATATTTTCAAGGCTATATTTTGAACGCTATAAACTTTGCAAGGCTATATTTTCCTCATTTTACAGCATTTCGCAAACAAACTTTGCAATTTTACTCATTTTAGTGTGCTCTTTCTAGATGTGGTGATTTATTTGCATTTCCTTGCCTAGTTTTAGAATTTGTCTATAATGGAAATTGTCTATTAATCAGACGTTTAATGTTTCGGTCTAACCATAGTTTAAGTTAAATTGATTTCTATCATGCCTCCCTCGACATTAACTCAATTTTGATTCCACTGTTTTCCCCTTCACTTCTTTCTTACAGCCCAAACAAGGCAAAATTGAGATAAATTCAGATGACCAGACGGCACGTTATTATATAAAGAACCCAACGAAGCAATTGTCGCCCAACTCCAAAGAGACATTTGAAGATATGGAACTTCAGGAATTTTCTTATAGAGTTCAAATATTCCCAAACGACAGTAATTCTGCGAGTGTAGTTAACTCAGCGATGATTTATTTCGTGGAGGAACAGGATTGTCATAACGGGAAACCGGTTGAATATAAAGAACTAAAACCTACTGATGAAAGGTTTGTCATGAACAAGCGACTCATTTGGCCGTTCCGGCAATTGCAAACTATGCAGGGATGTTGGTGGACTTGGTCTACGACCGGGGCCGGTTGTTCAGGTTGGGTTAAGCTGGTTAGTTTACCACCAGCTTAACCTAAATTTAGAACCGAACTTCCCAACGGCTTGTTTATAAATTTGGAAACATTTCTTCAGAAATCTTGTCTGGATCAATAGGTGTTTTCTCTTCTGGAGTTTTGAAATAAACGGACGTGTAGAGGTAGTCAAAGTAGCAGGTTAAATTTTAACCCAGGATTAGCGTTAATCCAGCTTTGAACAACCGGCCCCCGATCTTTCACATGAGAAAAGAGTGATCCAGTTTGACTCTATCAAAAACCACATGCTCGATACTCCGGTTTACTCCCGTAAGCAACATTGGACCAACACTAAATTACCCCAGGTATCCAGCATAAAGTGAATTTTGCAGTTTACGGCAGCGAGATATAAATAATATGAGATTTAAATAACATGAGATATAGGCTTCGCTCGTGCAGACCATACCAACATTTTCCAATTTTGTTGGTCCGGTGTTAGGTGAAACTTTGAACAAACTCAAATCTGATCCAACATCCGTTACAACATCAGACAATAATACCAAACCTAATGTAGGCTCAACAATGTTGCATGACCCGTTATAAGGATGACGCTTTCAGTATACTGACCAGAGATGACGATAGCTATCTACAATAAGAGTATCTCCGCCCTGGTGGGAGATGAAGCCAACCTTGGAGTGTAGAAGAAGCTAAGCATTACGAGCTTAGATCACCCCTAGCTGATGAAAACACTAGATTGGAGTGTCGAAATATTGTTTGTAAACACTTTGGGGGGGGGGGGGGGAGGATTACATTAATTTACTTTAAGATTATGAACACTACATTGTTGAACATGGTCTACCAATAGCATATTATTACCCTTTGCAATTTTACATGATGCGCTCTCGGTAATTTTTTAAATTTACGTTCGTACTTCTTAATTTTCAGGAGATACGATGGCATATCGAACAACAAGCAACACCTAATGTGGGGCGCAGTGCGCGAAAACCTACGTCGCCGTTCGTCGCCGGCCTATTCCGACGGTATAGCCACTCCTGCTAGTGTCTGCGTTGCTAAGCAACGAAATAACAATACTTGCGCCTACAAGCAAGAATACAGCGGTTACGGATCAACGAGACCCTCTCCTCGTGAAATAAGCAACGTACTGTTTCGACAAACCAAGTCGATTATTAGTGAACGAAAAATAAACGATTTTCATGTTCATTTTGGTCAAGTAAGTGCAATTAAAGCATGCATTATCATATGGCACGCATACGTACATGGCTGTGGCCCGCCCCGCGCACAATTATAAACGAGCATTACAATGTGTTCTACATGAAAAAATTAGATTTAGACTGCTTGGCATAACAAAAATTAGCATACTTTTTGCGCAACCACGTTCCCAGGGCCTTTTTTGAAAATGCGTTTGCGGTGTTAATGCGTATCTTTTGTTTCAGTTTCTGAGCCACGACACAGACCTAACCATCACCTTGCCTAGATTTGAATTTCAGGAAACTTTTAATGATGTATGGCTACCAATATCTGTACCCAAGGTAAGTATATGTGAGCACAATCACACGCTTATTTTTAAACGATTTCAATAAAAAGCAATCGAGTCAAATATTTTTTACCCTCTTCCTTCGCTGTTCTAGGGAGACGTGTACTTTGATCTTGGCGATTCAGATTCGTCATATTTACCATTTCTTAGATCTGTATATAACAGGTAACGTGGTCTAAATTATTACTAAGTTCAAAATGAGATGAAATGTTTTGGGTCAGAAATGGAGGAAAGGACAAATTTTGATAGTGTTGTTTACATCGTTGCCAGGGGCCGCGGAGTCGTGGGGAGGGGGGAAGGCAAAGGGTCATGCCCCCCTCCCCACCTTTTTTAAAGTGAAAAAAGTGCCCTTTTTCTGGCCTAAAGTGCCCCCTTTAAAGAACGCAAAAGTATTTAAACGCCCTCTTTTGCTGAAAAGAAAGTGCCCTTTTTGCAGTAGTAAAGACTACTCTATAAAAGCCATTCCCAACGTTATGGAGACTCCATATTTTCAAAAATTTAATGCTTCCTTTTAATGCTTCCTACGTCCATGGACACGCCCTCTGTGTCCTTTCATACTATCCAAATTCAATTATTTACACATTCTCCTTCCGCACCCAAAACAATGTTGGACGTACTTGAATTGGTTTAAAACTGTGTTCCAAGAGAAGTTTTTCTAACTTTGCAATAACATTACGAAAGTTTGTCCAACAATTCGTAGTGTCGCGTGGTGATATAGGGAGCTTGAAATGCAACAAATCTGAAACGCTGACGTGACTAAAAAACTGTCGCTAATAATGTGACATTTGTTTTACTTTGTTTTTCTCGTGTCCTTGGCTTTGTTTACCAACAACAATCCGTACTTTTCACCCGTGAAATGAAACTGTGATAATAGCCACAGTTTTTCGTCACGTCCGAGTCGTAGATTTGGTGTATCTTAAGGCCATTTTCCATTGCAGTCGCTTTGCCCGCGCGGGCAAAGCGACTGCAATGGAAAATGGCCTTTAAGTCCTTTAAGCTCGTTGAGAAAACTCTCATGCGAATAGTTGCGCTACTCAACTCTCATGAGTCTCGTCAACTCTAATTTCTTTTGAATGTTGTTCAGTCTTACGTAGCGTGTTGTCTGTGTTCAAATAATTATATCGAGGATACGCATGTGTAGAGCATATGCTTCCGTTATTCTTCAAAAAATATGGTCTACAACTTAGAATATAAATACTTCTGATGTTACAGATGCACAGGACGTGAAGCAGGTGTTCCACGAGAACAGATCAATCTTATTTCATCATACATTGATGGTAATATGGTTTATGGCAGCAATGTCAAAAGAAACAAACTACTCAGAACACTCTCACAAGGGAAAATGAAAGTGTGGGAACATGAAATGCTGCCTGTATGTTGAACATTACAATCCATTCCTATCATTATTTTTTTCAGCTGGTGGATCACTTCTTGTCAAATGGCATACTTATACATAATATCTTTTCCAGCTACAAAATCATTTAGCTTCTAATACTGTTGTGAAATAAGTTACATGCACGTGCATGTGTCAATCAACCAATAACTATGCTGTAACAAGGTTGTTGTCTAGCTGATATATCACGATGTGTTCGCTAACAGTTCGCATTACTTGATCCCATTGTTGTGACATGTCTGGAACAAGTTGTTATCATCTTGTTACAAAGTAGATGACGGCAACAGACTTGTTATAAGTTGTTCCAACAAGCTATGAGCTTGCATGTTGTCATCAATTTGTTAACAAATTGTTACGTGCAGACGATATCAGACTGGGAACAAGCAGTGCGAACACATCTTGTTGACAGCTGACAAGCTGTGAGATTTTTATGTACACAGTGTATGTATGCGAGACGATTGCTTCCAGTTTGCTCCTAGCAAAGTAGATCGTAGAATTTCTCCGCGGTACTCCGGTAATGGATGACCTCAGTCTATAGGGGGAATAGGTATCTCCTAATCTCCTTAGACATTCAGTATAGGAGCCATCTCATACTTGCCCAGTGTTCCTACAGGAAGAGAACGGACTACCGGAATACCGGAAGAATACCTGCGATGGTGTTTGAATCAAACTGAAAACATTTTTCTCAAAAATCTTTATTGAAGAATGCCTGAATCACCTCACTGTGTTTTCATACGACTGAAGCAAAATTTTACAGTAATCAGGTGGCAACCGTATATTGCAGATTGATTTTTCTGGCTTGTTTATTGCGGGCAAAGTTTTAAGAAACCCATATTCTTCTTTCAAACAGTTAAATGAATTCGGTGTGGCGAACGGAAACGATGTTGGTCGTGCGACTAAACGTTTATTTCTGGCCGGAGATACTCGTGCAAACATACAGCCGGGACTCACTGCTATACATACTGTCTTTGTTCGTGAACACAATAGAATTTGTGATGAATATCTTAAAGACAAGCCAAACGTAAGTATGCTTAACTGATTGCATATATTCGTTAATAATTCGTCGTTCAAAATTTACTAGTCAACCAATTACATCGGATGATGTCCGTAATACTCCGTATTGGTGAAGTTCATACTGTTCAGAGACCAGCACATTGATGTCAGTTGACTTCACTAACAGTTTTAAGTATTCAATAACAAAAACCAGGCTTATTGTGTGGACTAGACTTGGTTCAAGTTCAACCCCTTGTGAGAAGGACTTGAACCAAGTCAATGAGTGGACACTCGGCCAATAATTATACTGCTTAGATTTGTTACTGTATATAATTCGCTTACTGATTGCAGTGATAAAAACAGTTTTTTCTAAGTTTATTGGATGGACTACGGTGTTTTCGTATGTATACTGTTATTACTGTAGGCCTAGATTTGCAAACATCTTTCTTTCCTTCCCTATGGTTGTAAGTAGGAAATAAGAACTATGTTCAATATCGAAGCCTCCTCGCATATACTAGACAAAATCCTACCAGGCAACTGCATTACGGACAAGAGACGGAGGTTACTGTATATCAGGTACATGTGACACCGGCTGTTTTCTGCTTAGGCAAGTGATGAAGAAGTGTTTCAGTATGCGAGAAAGATCGTGATCGCAGAACTTCAAGCTATAACATTCCGAGAGTACTTGCCGTCGCTGCTGGGCGGCTCAGAAGATATCCCACAGTACAGAAGTTATAATGATAGGGTCGACGCCACGACTGATCACATATTGACTACGGCAGCGTTCAGGTAAAATGTTTATACTTAACAGTTTTTCTACGAACTCGAGTCGAATATAAGCTGATAGCCGATGAGGCGCGTAGCGCCGAATCGGCTATCGCTCATATTCAACGAGAGTGAGTGGAATAACTGTTTTATTATATACACAAGGTCTGAATTCACAGACTTTGCATTTCGGATATTTTCAATATTTTTCTATTTTGTTTATGTTTTTATCTTCGCTCTTTCGGCCGAGTATTTTTTCAAAAATATGTATTTTTAACCATTTTAAATTTTAAAAATTCATTTGCTAACCTGTAAACAATTTGTGGGAATTTTTTCGTTGTGTTTTTAATCCTGTAAAGGCTATAAAAAGCGAACAACTTGCCGTTTTCTCGTTCGCAAGATGTTGGAAATTCAGTTTGAGCCGCCATTTTGTTTTTCTCTACTAGCAGGATATGAGCTAATATCCTGCTAGTAGAGAACCAATCAGATTGCAGAATACCTCATATCCGGACCTTGTGTATATAATAATCAGTCATTTAGAACGGTCTGAACCAGTGTATAGGTAGTGCTAATGATAAGAAAGCTGGATAAGGATACGACTAACTGAAAACAAGAAGGAGAACGTCGACGTTTCGTGCGAAGGCCCTTCGTTGGGAAGTTAGTAGCTGGGCTATAAACTTCCCGATGAAGGGCCTTCGCTCGAAACGTCGAAGTTCTCCTTTTTTTCAGTTAGTCGAATCCTTACTTAATTACTTGAATCCTTGCTTCCTTACTCTCATATAGGCCTTCTAGAAACAGCGTTACCCAAGTAACAGGGTTACCTTGGCCAATTACAGTATGTTTGCGCGTTGTGCCGATCTATGAAATGCGCATCATGTAATAACGGCTTATTGACCGAGCGTGAGGTCTATACTGTGAAATATCAGACCGAGGTTTTTTAGTATGGACCGAGCGACGAAGGAGCGAGGTCCATGCAAAAAACAGAGGTCTTATATTTCACAGTACAGACCGAACAAGCGAGGTCAATAATCGGTTTATTATATGGCTGAACTGAATCTGTGAGGATATGCTTTTCGCGCGAATTAAATCGGCTATCGTCAGTTTCAATGGGTAACAATATATGGTAGGCATGCATGCTCAATCAAAAACAATTTGGTTGTTTGAATTTTTTATCTGTAAAGCACAGTTGGAAATTTAAAAAGCAAAAATTTTTTCTGTTTGCAAAGCAAAAATTTCCCGCCAGATAAACGACATCCGGGACACCGGTCCAGATACGGAAAATACGGACCACGATCCGGATATGGCTTTTTACGGACCGCTTGTCAACCAATCAGAATAGAGAATTTTGAAAAGCCATATAATAATAAAGGGTTATTAACCGAGAGCGAGGTCTGTACGGGAAAGTATTTGCATGAGGTTTTCGTACAGACCGAGCGACGAAGGAGCGAGGTCTGTGAGGATAAACCGAAGGTTAAAAATATTCAAAATTCATGTTATTTGCATGCATGCGTAATAAACAAAAGGAAACTAATTAATGAGGAACTACTACTTGAGTATCGACAGATGCATATTCCTCATAATTATTTTCCTTTTGTCTTACGCGTCACGAGTGACGAAAAACATACAAAAGTGCATAATAAACCATTTATTATATGGCTCCTTAAACACATTTTCTGATTTTCATATATTTGTTTGAGCGCTATAAAGGTATTTTTGAGCTATGTTTTATTTGCTAATTTTCTTCGTTTAGATTTGGTTTCGTCACCGAATATTGTTTACGGAAAAGCATGTTTAACAATCGCTTTAGAACTACTTTTTCGGTACCCCCACCCCCAGAAAAAATGCTTATAAACCCAGTTTATATGATATTTGTTTAGAATATGGTATTAAAGACGTTAAATTCATCTTTATTTATTTTTTGAAACCAGTAAACAAATCAAAAAATTTTCCCGCCAAAACTTACGGTTGCCAGTAAGAGTTCAAACGGCTTGTTTTCTTGCTTTTTTGGTGAAATTTGTGTTGGTACATGTACTTATTTATATTTCCAAGACTTCTTATTCTTAGAAATGATCCAAGGATACTTTTTCTTCATATAACGACCTTATAAACGTGTAAAAACGTTCCAAATTCGAGCCTGTCAAATTAACATACGGGAAACCGGTCCGGATACGGGAAAATACGGACCACGGTCCGGATACGCATTTTTTTACGGACCGCACGTCGACCAATCAGAATTCAGGTGCTTTCTGCCCATACATCTATGTATCGGCCTCTATTACAACCTTAAGATGCATTACTGTTCCCAGTCTTTACCCGTTTCAATAAAACTAATTTATCCTCGATGTTGTGAAAGGCTGTCGTTTGCTTGGATGTTATAAAAGGATATTCCTATAGCGAAGTGTTGAAGGGGTTTTCACGAAAAATACAAGTATATGCCCCCCAGCAGGAATTCAACCTGCGGACTTGCAATTTTGGTGCATGCTCTGACCACTGAGCTACAATGTCTAATCGCCGAGAGCTAGCCAGTGGAATGTGTATGGTAATATTCACGATGTTTGATGACCACACACTGGTGTTGCGATACTTTTATTTCCTGGTTTTCCCACCTTTGAAAACATGCATGGCTAGGACTTATGTTTCTGTTTCGTGGGTTTAGAAACTTGTAACTAATTTCCATTTTTCACATGTTAGATTTGGTCATAGTCAAATAAACACTATATTCTGGCGTCTGGACGAACATAACAAGACCATCTCTGAAGGTCATTTGCCAATGCGAGATGCGTATTTCGCACCAGAAAGAATTATTGAAGAAGGGGGAATCGATCCGATAATACGAGGATCATTTGCTCAACCTGCCCAGCAGGTTGATACTAAGGTATAAAACTACTCTCTTTTGTTTTCAATTTGCCGACACGTTAAAATGGTTGAGATTGGGTACTAGTAAATATGGTTTGCGCGCATGGGTGGCGCAAGAGGAAGGGGGGGGGGGGGGGGGGTTACTGCTCCCCAGTCGAACTGCAGTTTCTATTCAATCAGTTATTAAGGGAAGACCATTAAAAAAGTGATGAGGGAAGGGTATTTTCAGCTTGCACGACTTTTTTTTCTATTTGTCTTTACGATAAACCATTAATTTATTTTGACTAGATGGTTGATGATGTTAGGGACTTTTTGTTCGCATTCAACCGCCGTGGTCAGGATCTGACTTCTATCAACATTCAGCGTGGCAGAGATCACGGCTTGCCTGATCTGAATACAGTCCGAGAAAGCATTGGTTTGCCAAGTAAGAATTTTAGGATTTTTAAAGTCTCTACTAGTCTAGGCATATTTACATTAGAATACGCCCTTCCAAGGTTAAGGACGCCATTTTGAATCTATTGTGTTTTCACCATTGTGTTT
>CACRXK020015215.1:0-12399 GCA_902702795.2 Paramuricea clavata
GTAGCCCACAATCAAGAACATGTACTACCTCTGTATGATCTAACCATGCTTAACTCAACAGTGAGTTCTGTACACTGATATCAGATCACTATAAGGTATAGCCCACAGTTCAAGAACATATACTACCTCTGTATGATCTAACCATGCTTAACTCAGCAGTGAGTTCTGCACAACATCAGATCACTTTAAGGTAGCCCACATTCAAGAACATGTACTACCTCTGTATGATCTAACCATGCTTAACTCAGCAGTGAGTTTTTGTGCAACGTTCAGCGGAAACTGATTGTTTTTGAGCAACTTTCTGCATAATGATTACTGAACAGTTGAATACTTTGATATATCTGCCTATCCTGCATGATCGGCTTCCAGTCTAAGCTACATTTTATGTACTATTTAAAACACGAGCAGGAGTGCTTTATCAGGTATAAAACACGAGGGGACAGCCGAGTGTTTTATATCTGATAAAGCACGGACATGAGTTCATTGGCGAAGTAATTTTAAAAATAAACGTTGTCAAACCGAGAAAATCAAAGCTAAAGTTTATGTAAATTACCGTGATTTTTATCACATATAACAGTAGTGAATTCCTTTGTCTTAGTTCACCTGCGATAGGAATTCTACTCCGAATTGGATTCATACAATTTATTGTAAGAGAAAAAGTCGGGTAGTGGCAAAGTTCCTGTCCCTGCCTGATTAGGAAATTTACATCTGCGTGCAGAAAGTGTTATTTATTTAGCACAATCTGCGCGGAAATGTCGGAACAGTTACCAACTGTCGGAACAGTTAACAAATATTTCAAACACACGTCGAATACGACACGCCATACTGTGTTTGCACTAGCCCTGTCAGTTGTCAACTAGTCTCGCTATATAGAGGTCCGGTATAAGGGGTATATCTGTCTTGGTCTCTTTTTACTACAAAAATAAATCTAAATTCTTAACTGTTCTCCCTAGAGGTCCAGCAAGGATCATCTCTTATTGATCCAGTGTTACTACAGGAGGAAACTTAAACTAAACTAACTTTATTTATACTGGATGGCATCAATTCTAAACTGGTCTCTCTAACTACAGGAGGAAACCTAAACTAAACTAACTTTATTTATACTGGATAGCACTATTAGTTCTAAACTGTTCTCTCTAACTACTGGAGGAAACTCAGGAAACCGAAACTAAACCAACTATATAATGCATGGATAGCTCTATCAGTTCTAAACTGTTCTTCCTAGATGTCCAGAAAGGATCATCTCTTATTGATCCAGTGTTACTACAGGAGGAAACTTAAACTAAACTAACTTTATTTATACTGGATGGCATCAATTCTAAACTGGTTTCTCTAACTACAGGAGGAAACCTAAACTAAACTAACTTTATTTATACTGGATAGCACTATTAGTTCTAAACTGTTCTCTCTAACTACTGGAGGAAACTCAGGAAACCGAAACTAAACCAACTATATAATGCATGGATAGCTCTATCAGTTCTAAACTGTTCTTCCTAGATGTCCAGAAAGGATCATCTCTTATTGATCCAGTGTTACTACAGGAGGAAACTTGAACTAAACTAACTTTATTTATACTGGATGGCATCAATTCTAAACTGGTCTCTCTAACTACAGGAGGAAACCTAAACTAAACTAACTTTATTTATACTGGATAGCACTATTAGTTCTAAACTGTTCTCTCTAACTACTGGAGGAAACTCAGGAAACCGAAACTAAACCAACTATATAATGCATGGATAGCTCTATCAGTTCTAAACTGTTCTTCCTAGATGTCCAGAAAGGATCATCTCTTATTGATCCAGTGTTACTACAGGAGGAAACCTAAACTAAACTAACTTTATTTGTACTGGATAGCTCTGTCAGTTCTAAACTGTTCTCTCTAGAGGTCTAGTGAAGATGATCTCTTATTGATCCAGTGTTACTGCAGGAGTAAACCTAAACTAAACCAACTTTATTTATACTGGATAACTCTATAAGTTCTAAGCTGTTCTCCATAGAGGTCCAGTAAGGAGATATCTTTTTCAGGTAGTTCAGACACAAACCACGGCAGCTTATTGTAGAATGCTACCTACACTGGGCCAAGTAGTTGAGAACACCATATATACTCGACACCCATGCACGTTCGAAAAATTAAAAAGATTTCTTACACTTTTCTCATAAACAGGGGTTTGGCAACTATACTGGTCTACCTTTTACGTGACTGGAAAACACCGGAAAATGTTCATTTGTTCTATGTATGTGTGTACAACGTTTGGCAGACAAAAAGGTTAGTCAAAAGTTGAACTCATCGAGATACGTTAGGTGGCTTTCTTGCAGTACAAAATTCCCACAGGAATACAGATGCCCATCGTGCCTCTGACTATTTTAGGGTAATGTGATTAGTTTTTGAGTGGTTTGCCGTTAGCGATGCTTGTTGTAGTAAACAGTACATGCCATTGACATGCATTAAAATATTGATGATTGATCGTATTATATTATTTTATCTCCAATAATTTGTTCCCACAAAATCTGTCCAGATAATTTAAGCACAGCCCACATTGAAGAACATGTAATACATCTCATGTATGATCTAAACATATCATGCAGTGAGTTCTGTACAACGTCAGATCACTACATTCAGGAACATGTACTACTTCTGTATGATAATGCTTAACTCAGTAGTGAGTTCTGTCAGTACAACATCAGATCACTATAAGGTAGCCCACATTCAGGAACATGTACTACCTCTACATGATCTAACCATGTTTAACTCAGCAGTGAGTTCTGTGACAACATCAGATCACATTATCACATTATTAGACTCTGGGCTCTGCTCTTTATCTTTAAACATCAGATCACTTTAAGGTAGCCTACATTCAAGAACATGTACTATTCCTGTATGATCATGCTTAACTCAGCAGTGAGTTCTGTACAACATCAGATCACTTTAAGGTAGCCTACATTCAAGAACGTGTACTATACCTCTGTATGATCTAACCATGTTTAACTCAGTAGTGAGTGAGTTCTGTACAACATCAGATCACTCTAAGGTAGCCCACATTCAATAACATGTACTACCTCTATATATGATCTAACCATGCTTAACTCAGGAGTGAGTTCTGTACAACATCAGATCACTCTAAGGTAGCCCACATTCAATAACATGTACTACCTCTATATATGATCTAACCATGCTTAACTCAGGAGTGAGTTCTGCACAACATCAGATCACTCTAACTGAGGTAGCCCACATTCAAGAACATGTACTACCTCTATATATGATCTAACCATGCTTAACTCAGGAGTGAGTTCTGTACAACATCAGATCACTCTAAGGTAGCCCACATTCAAGAACATGTACTACCTCTATATATAATCTATATGACCATGCTTAACTCAGGAGTGAGTTCTGTACAACATCAGATCACTCTAAGGTAGCCCACATTCAAGAACATGTACTACCTCTATATATGATCTATATAACCATGCTTAACTCAGGAGTGAGTTCTGTACAATATCAGATCACTCTAAGGTAGCCCACATTCAATAACATGTACTACCTCTATATATGACCTAACCATGCTTAACTTAGCAGTGAGTTCTGTACAACATCACTAGATCATTTTAAGGTAGCCCACAATCAAGAACATGTACTACTACCTCTGTATATGATCTGACCATGCTTAACTCAGCAGTGAGTTCTGTACAACATCAGATCACTATAAGGTAGCCCACAGTTCAAGAACATGTACTACCTCTGTATGATCTAACCATGCTTAACTCAGCAGTGAGTTCTGTACAACATCAGATCACTATAAGGTATATAGCCCACAGTTCAAGAACATGTACTACCTCTGTATGATCTAACCATGCTTAACTCAGCAGTGAGTTCTGTACAACATCAGATCACTATAAGGTATATAGCCCACAGTTCAAGAACATGTACTACCTCTGTATGATCTAACCATGCTTAACTCAGCAGTGAGTTCTGTACAACATCAGATCACTATAAGGTATATAGCCCACAGTTCAAGAACATGTACTACCTCTGTATGATCTAACCATGCTTAACTCAGCAGTGAGTTCTGTACAACATCAGATCACTATAAGGTATATAGCCCACAGTTCAAGAACATGTACTACCTCTGTATGATCTAACCATGCTTAACTCAGCAGTGAGTTCTGTACAACATCAGATCACTATAAGGTATATAGCCCACAGTTCAAGAACATGTACTACCTCTGTATGATCTAACCATGCTTAACTCAGCAGTGAGTTTTTGTGCAACGTTCAGCGGAAACTGATTGTTTTTAAGCAACTTTCTGCATAATGATTACTGAACGGTTGAATACTTTGATATATCGGTCTATCCTGCATGATCGGCTTCCAGTCTAAGCTACATTTTATGTACTGTTTAATAAACGAGCAGGAGTGCTTTATCAGGTATAAAACACGATGGGACAGCCGAGTGTTTTATATCTGATAAAGCACGGACATGAGTTCATTGGCGAAGTAATTTTAAAAATAAACGTTGTCAAACCGAGAAAATCAAAGCTAAAGTTTATGTAAATTACCATGATTTTTATCACATATAACAGTAGTGAATTCCTTTGTCTTAGTTCACCTGCGATAGGAATTCTACTCCGAATTGGATTCATACAATTTATTATCAGAGGAAAAGTCGTGTAGTGGCAAAGTTCCTGTCCCTGCCTGATTAGGAAATTTACATCTGCGTGCAGAAAGTGTTATTTATTTAGCACAATCTGCGCGGAAATGTCGGAACAGTTAACAACTGCTTGGAATGCAGCGCGCTTTCATCAAATCATTAGGCAGTTTTAAATACAAACTCCCGTGCCGGACATTAGCATAACTACTTGGGAGGAGCTGACCTCCGGTAAATCCTATTTCGCTGACCTCAGAATGACATTTCGTCAAAACTTTTTTCTTCAAGATTGGTTTAGAAACAAATTTGGCATAGGGTTAGGTTAGGGTAAGGATTAAGGTTAGGGTTAGAGTTGGTGTTTGGAGTAGGGTTAGTGTTAGTAAAACCGTTGCTTTGTTAAGTTTTGTCACTCTGAGGCCAGCGAAATAATCTCTTCCTTGACCTCCGCTAACATATAATGGTTTTGTAATTAACTGAATTGTTTGGGATAATTAATACTGGATAGCGCTGTGTTCTGTTCTAAACTGTTTTTCTTTGCCTATCAAAATTTCTGTGATCACAGTAGGAGTTTTGCATAGGTAAATTCTAAGTTTTGAAGGATTTGTAAGAAATGTTTGAGAGAACTGATTCACTGTTTAACACTGAGTCAGTTAGTTTCCTCAAACATTTCTTACAAATCCTTCAAAACTTAGAATTTACCTATGCAAAATTCCTACTGTGATCACAGAAACTTTGATAGTGTAAACCAGTCTTTATACTGCACGGATAGCACTGCATGTGTTCTGTCTAAAAATCTCAGGCCGTTATATTCAAAATTGTGACTACGTCATGTTATGCAGAATATAGCGTTATCAGGGGGCGGAGGGGTGCAGGTTTTCCTTGGGGTAGTGCATGAGGGAGCCTTACTGCCCACTCTCCTCTGCAGTCTGCAACGCTACTATCCCAACATTACCATTATTTGAGATGGCCGAATCTGTATGTTCGCCGTTCTGTTACGTTTTACATTATATTTTGTTTATAAAGCTTATATCGGCTTTTTATCACGTATACGTGACTGGACAGTCGCTGTAGCACAGTACAGTAAATTTGCTTGTTAAAGGACAGTATATTTGAAAATAGGGCTGTATAACAACCTCGACATGTTTACGTATTTAACTATTTAACCATGATATTTAACTAAAGCATTCTGCATGAGTATTTTCTCTTGAGCTCACAAATCATCAGTGAATCGTTTCACAAGAAATCGACACGCGCTAACAGTAGAAGTTCCGCTATCAATCGCTATTTGATTACAAAGGGTGGGCTGACTACAAAATTTTTGTAATTCGCTATAACTACAGCTACTTCAAAAATATGTAGTCAGCTACAACTACTGCTACTTTTGAACAAAGATAGTTCGCTACTGACTATACAGCTACTGCTTAAAAAATGTAGCGAACTATTTCGCTATTTCGGTAATCTATATATTTTTAGTTTTACTGTATTTGAAGCATCTACTATTAACTCGGGCTGTAATTTAACCTATAACAAATCGACTTACGAGTAGCAACAGACAACAGTAAACACAACGCAACATTTTTGTAAGCACTACAATGTTCAGGAGTGCAAATTGACTATTGAGTATTGATTTTAAGCAAACTGTGTCTCAATATCATGCCATTCTATCAAGTTGCTAACAATGTTAAAAACTGAGTAGCGAATAGCGATTCGAGGCAAAATGTAGTTCGCTATAACTACAGCTACTGTTTTAAAAAAGTAGTCAAAAACTACTGGCTACTTGAAAATTGTAGTTCGCTACAGTAGCGAACTACAACTACTTCGCTACTACCCACCCTTGTATATTTGAATAGCAGGTGGCTGACTTCTATAGGGGGTTGCTAAACACTATGTTAGATCCGTCCCTGAGCGTCGTACAACGCATAGGAAGCCACCAGACCTGTGATCAGACCTACATCAGGGCAATACTGCATATTTTAGTAATAGAACGACATATAGGACCAAGCCATACGGAAATTGTCCATCCTCAATAAATAACACTCCAAACTACTTTCAAATTAATTACGACTGCCGCATGACATGATAATTGCTTATTGTTACTAGAAATAGTTTGTCATATAGAAGTGCTGAAATTCCCGCCGCAGTAAAATAACAAACATGCTTTGCGCTTATGTTCGTGATAAAAATAGTCGCAATGTGGTATTTTTACTTAAAATGTGTTCTTCTGCAAAGCTTACTTATATGGTTTGAAAACCATGCCAGAGGGGATATTGGGAAATTAACTGCATACCTTTGGGATAGCATGTTTTTAAGTAACACAGGGTGTAACAAAAGCAAAACCTTTAGTCGAAATCAAGCTATTGTTGGAATTTGAATGCATAGAGTAAGGGTGTCCCCAAAACTATTGAAATAACTTATTGTTAGAATTTGAATGCCTCAGCACTCTGCTGAACCCACAAGTGTATAAAAGCTTGACATAAGTATAAATTGTATGCATAAATAATCTGTTTGAGAGGCTGCTTTAAATTCCCGAGAGCTGAAAATCGTGCGCTTTACAAAGATATTTTAATTTCTTAATAAATCAATATTTATAATATATGCACCCTATCAATATTTTACACATCTTTGCGTTCAGCTTAGGCAGCGTTTACACTGTACCGTTTTCGTAGCGTTCTCGTATTGTTCGAGAGAACTAGACTATTGTCTTGCGTTCCCTTGAGGATTAAGAACAATACGAGAACGCTACGAAAACGGTACAGTGTAAACGCTGCCTTAGTGTTAGGGCGTTCAAATTCTAACAATACGTTATTTCAATAGTTTGAGTTTTTTTTTTACACCTGTAGACTGAAATAGAAGTGACTCCTATGGATGACAGAGTTATATTTAAAACTTCAATTTGGTTTCGTCCAACCATAGCCTATGGAAGGGAAGATGGCTGTGAAACTCATTAGACTAGCTGGTTAGCCATTTCCCAATCGAGCAGAAGACTGGGTCTAGTCGCTTGTTTCGGGGGGGGGGGAGAAAAAATAGCCATTATGCCAAATATGGCATCTAGGACGTTTTCCTACATTCCTAAAGTTATTTGTGCAGCTTGAAACGCTACAATTATAATAAGGCATCTTTAATATATGTTTAGCTCGCTCACTATAACTTGTTGTCCCTCCAAACATCAACTAGTCCTAGTCCACTGCTCGATTGGGAAATGGCTAATAACAATATAACTCATTATCTATGTTAGTCAACGTTTATTTATAAGTCTGGTCCTTCACCGTCACGTGCGTCTTGTATTTTTGCCAAATCCGCCAATAGCAATATCTCCAATTTACCCTATTGTTCGAGTCACGGATAGGTAACTTTCCTAAAACATTGCTATTGGTTAGTTGGTCAAAAACACAATACACACGTGACGGTGACGGACCAGATTTATGAATAAACGTTGACTAACATAGATAATGAGCAATATTGTTATTCTATAATGAGTTACACAGCCATCTTCCCTTCGATAGGCTATGATCCAACATATGAATTATGTGCTGATTAATTTAACGCAGCTCGTAAAACAGTAAAAACTCGTCGCAGTAAAAAGTCGATTTTTACTCGCACTGACGATATGTACTATAGATAAAACATAAGCAGTCGATCTGTATCTCATATACAAACTCGAGCCGAAGGCGAGAGTTTGTATATCAGATACAGATCGGATGCGAATGTTTTATCGTACTTAAAAAATGACCCATCTTATGAGTTCATTGGCGAAGTAATTTTCAAAATAAACATTCTTTAAGCCGAGAAAATCTTAGCTGAAGTTTATGTAAATCAGGACAAATCTTTATCCGATTTACAAACATTGATTAAACATTCATTTCTTTTGTATTTTCCTCGTGAATTATTAATGAATTTTTTAAGACTAATTAGTAATTTGACAATTTTTATATAGATATGCTCCTTCATTTGATTAGAAGCTATTTTAAATTCCCAGGAGCATCAAATCTTGTGCTAAGCAACAATACCTTGATTTCTATAATCTGACACCAGGGGTGGATCCAGCAAGGTTTTTCTAGGGGGTGCTGGGTGAGTAGCCGAGTGTTTCTTTATAATTCGTTAAGGGGTGGTGGCGTCAAGAGCATTCAAATGAATTGGCTTCCAAACAACTCGAGCACCAAAGGCGCGAGCTCCCTAGGAGGTCCAGACTCCAGGGGTATGCTCCCGGAAAATTTTGAAAATTAGAACCCTAGAAATACCATTTCCTGTGATATGGGTATTGAATTATGAGCTTCAGTTTGACTTCAAAAAAGGAAAAACCTTGGAAATTATGCCATATTTCTGAACTTGATTTTTTACACCCCCCTTGACCAAGGCCAACAGGGGTGTGCACCCCCCTATAAATTCACCCCTGTCTGACACAATAATCAAAGTTTCTGTGATCACAGTAGGAATTTTGCGTCGGTAAATTCTTAGTTTAAAAGGGTTTGTAAGAAATATTTGAGGGAACTGATTCAGTGTTTAACATTAAGTCAGGTTGCTCAAACATTTCTTACAAATCCTTCAAAATTTAGCCGAATTCACCTACGTATGCAAATTCCTACTGTGATCACAGAAACTAGCCGTTTTCACATTAGAAGACGGACAAGTCGTCTAGACGAACAAATCGTCTTTTAGTCGGACAAATCATCAGATGTGAAAACGTGTCGGACAAAATTTTAGACGAACAAGTCGTCTGAATTTGTTCGACTACTTGTCCGTCTGTGAAGACGATTTTTGAGAGACGATTTGTTCGTCTAGACGACTTGTCCGTCTCTAATGTGAATAGGGCTACTGTGATAGTGTAAACCAGGTCTCGTTAAATATGTGTTTAAAAGCAAGGCGTTAGCAGAGACATTTCACACGTTTTGAAGCGCTTTCAAATCATTGTGACAAAGGGCTTCGAGTATGTGATAATTGTACTTCAAATGCACAAGCATTAAATGTAATTATAGACTATTCTAGGATATTTGACATCGCTATCATAGCTTCTACCATTGTCCATTGGGAATGGAAGCTGTGACAGATTGTGTACGCCATCGCGTGCCTATTTTTGTTTAATCCCTATGATTATAATTTATTTGGTCAGCATTTTAGGCAACATTTAGATACCTTTTTGTATAATTATGAGGAATTATTATGATTTAATATTGTTTTCATTCAGTAAAGGTACCCTTTGTCTAATAAGGTGCCTTATGTAGACCACCCGGAGTTAAAATGATGCTGTACAGATCTCACTGCTGAGTTAAGCATGGTTAGATTATGCAGAAGTAGTACATGTTCTTGAATGTGGGGCTATCGTAAAGTGATCTATCATCTGATGTTGCACAGAACTCACTGCTGAGTTAAGCATGGTTAGATCATACAGAGGTAGTACATGTTCTTGAATGTGGGCTACCTTAAAGTGATCTGATGTTGTACAGAACTCACTGCTGAGTTAAGCATGGTTAGATCATACAGAAGTAGTACATGTTCTTGAATGTGAGCTACCATAAAGTGATATGATGTTGCCAGAACTCACTGATGAGTTAAGCATGGTTAGATCATGCAGAGATAGTACATGTTCTTGAATGTGAGCTACTTTAAAGTGACCTGATGTTGTACAGAACTCATGCTGAGTTAAGCATGGTTAGATCATACAGAGGCAGTACATGTTCTTAAACTGTGGGTTACCTTGAAGTGATCTGATGTTGTACAGAACTCACTGCTGAGTTGAGCATGGTTAGATCATACAGAGGTAGTACATGTTCTTGAACTGTGGGCTACCTTAAAGTGATCTGATGTTGTACAGAACTCACTGCTGAGTTGAGCATTGTTAGATCATACAGAGGTGGTACATGTTCTTGAATGTGGGCTACGTGGCATAACTAATTATGTAGACAGAACTCACGAGAACAAAATCTTGAAAATGTAATGACTGAGTTGAGCATTGTTAGATCATACAGAGGTGGTACATGTTCTTAAACTGTGGGCTACCTTGAAGTGATCTGATGTTGTACAGAACTCACTGCTGAGTTGAACATGGTTACAAACATGTTCTTGAATGTGGGCAACCTTAAAGTGATCTGATGTTGTACAGAACTCACTGCTGAGTTGAGCATGGTTAGATCATACTGATGTAGTACATGTTCTTAAACTGTGGGCTACCTTAAAGTGATCTGATGTTGTACAGAACTCACTGCTGAGTTGAGCATTGTTAGATCATACAGAGGTGGTACATGTTCTTGAATGTGGGCTACGTGGCATAACTAATTATGTAGACAGAACTCACGAGAACAAAATCTTGAAAATGTAATGACTGAGTTGAGCATTGTTAGATCATACAGAGGTGGTACATGTTCTTGAATGTGGGCTACGTGGCATAAATTATGTAGATAGAACTCACGAGAACAAAATCTTGAAAATGTAATGACTGAGTTGAGCATTGTTAGATCATACAGAGGTGGTACATGTTCCTGAATGTGGGCTACGTGGCATAACTAATTATGTAGACAGAACTCACGAGAACAATATCTTGAAAATGTAATGAATAATACGTCAATCATCTATATTATAAAGTTTTCCAATAGAATATAACTCATATTTACAACATTTGACGTGTACATGCTCTTGAATGTGGGCTACATTGAAGTGATCTGATATTGTACAGAACACACTTGAAAATGAATCAAGCCAAAAAGTATGGTTAGACCATATAGTGCATGTCACATGGTCTCGAATGTGATGCGAGATTCGAAGTATACTAGTCGCTTTGTCACTATATCACAAAGTTTCTGTGATGCCAGTATAGGAATTTTGCTTGGGTAAAAATTCAAGTTTTGAAGGATGGAAATGTTTGAGGGAACTGAATCGATGTTAAACACTGAACACTGTCCCTCAAACATTTCCTACATATCTTTCAAGACTTTTACCAATGCAAACTGATTCCTATACTGTGATCAGGGAAATTTGATAGGGTAAACCATGCAGTTACATTAGCGAAAAATACAATATATTCTTGAGATGGAAAATTTATCACACACAGATTAACACAAACGATAAAAGTTTTTTGTCCTCAGCCATTTTAAGTGATTTATTAAGTGATCTTAAAAATTGGCTCGTTTTCAACACCATGTTTCGCCATAGTCACGAGACTCGCGCATGCAGAGAGCACGGTGTGCGTTACTCCCTTATGGCTAACGAAAAAAGGCGCGACTAGACGTGTCATGTTATCGCCTTACAATGGCGTTTCATCTTCATTGGAATTTAGGACACGTTGTATAAGATCCTAAACGTGGAAATTAACGAGTTTGTAGAAATAGGAAAGTTTCGTATAGAATTTTCGTATCAAAGTTTCAGTGATCGCTGTAGGAATTTTGCATGGTTAAAAATTCAAGTTTTGAAGGATAGAAATGTTTGAGGGAACTGCATGACTCAATGTTAAACACTGATCCATCCAGTTCCCTCAAGCATTTCTTATACATATCTTTCAAGACTTTTACCAATGCAAACTGATTCCTACTGTGTCTTGATCACAGAAGCTTTGTTAGTTACATTAGCGAAAAATACAATGTATTCTTGAGATGGATAATTTATCACGCACAGATTTAATTAACACAAACGATAAAAGTTTTTTGTCCTCGGCCATTTTAAGTGATTTATTAAGTGATCTTAAAAATTGGCTCGTTTTCAACACACGTATACTGTTCCATGTCTCAACAGGGATGGATCCAGCATGATCTGGTAGGGGGGGGGGGGG
>CACRXK020015216.1:0-12398 GCA_902702795.2 Paramuricea clavata
ACCAGCACAGTCCGCAGTCAATAACAGTCAACACATTGCTACTGCTGAGTACTGTTTCAGCAATTATTCTGAGTATTTTGAATCACTTGGACATGTTCCCCAGCAACAGAGCTTAGCAATAACCATGTTTGTAGTTTGGGATAAATTTAAATTCGTTTTAGCACAGATAAAATAAATAAAAACGTCAATTTAGACCAATTTATGTTCGCTGCTAGTACAATTCTATACAAAATGTTAGTTTGTTTGTCTGAGTCTCGCGGGGGGTCTTCATTTGGAAAATCTATTTTTAGCTACTGCGGACAACGCTATTGTCTGACATTAACCAGAAATTAAAAATCTGTCTCATTACATTTATTTTTGTTTCTCAATGTAGATTGCAAGTACTGTACATGTATTTTGCAACTCATTCATTAAACACATAAAAATGTGCCTTTATTTTACTCAGTCATACCGCATATGATATTGCTTGTAAAGGGGGATGATACATTTAGGCTAGGGCGGTTCTTAAAAAAATGAAAACCATCAGGAAAAAAACAGAAAGACTGGTTTTTATCTATAGATAACACAGACGGTGCAGCAATGTGTTTTTATACTGATGGAGACGTTAGCCTTTTTATATTGTTTTTTTTTCCAGCTCTTCATATTTTTTCAGTGATTGGACTTTGGCAAAACTGAAAAAAAAATTTTTGAAAAAACTGGTATTTTCTGGTATACTGAAAAACCATCCCAGCCTAGATACAGCACTATTATGCCTTATAATATTAATGTTTACTTTACAGTTAAAACTAATTTGTTTCCAATAAAAATAGAAACAAACAAGAAACAATTATACATAACATAAGTAATTACAAATACCAAACAGATACTATTTTATATGCATTCCTCAGATATAAATAATATAAAAACAACAAATCCTCACCATAAAATGCCATGTACATTATTTTGCTCGTTCCTCATATATTGAAGCCCATAATGAAAGATGATCAGTCATCCATTTGTGAAGGTCTCTATAATCTATTCCTTCTAAGAGGTTTGCTTCAAATTTTGGAAACGATTTGTGACCTTCTCCTTCCAGGGGTCAGCAGGAAAACTTGTTTTTTCATCAAGTCTCCAAGAATTTGTGTGACGCTTTCTTCAGGATCTTTCTTAGAATGTCGTCCTTGCCTTTTTTCCAATCTACAGTCAGTGTCAATGGAGCTCATAAGATCTTCAATTGAATCTAATGCTTTAGCTACTCGAGATGCACTCTGTTCTGACAGGTTTGACCCAAGACCTTTCCACATCGTTTTCAACACTTTGTTTTGTTGTTCCTTTTTCAAATCGAGAGGGATATTCCTACCCTTTCCACCAAACTTGTTGTGAAATCTGTTCCACTTTAAATCACATGCCTCTGACTCTGACAATATAGCTTTTATCTGGCTCGAATATAAAAGAACTGCATATGCATACTTAAAATGACCATACTTTCTATAGAAAAGCATTGCTAATTTATACACTTTGAATAAGCGTTCTCCATCTCCTTCCTTTACAGCATCGTTGAATTCCAATAGAAGTAAACCATATGTTAGCTTGGCAGTGTGGTAGTTGTATAGATAGTCTTGCTCACTACAATCATCATCAACACTTTCAGTGTCATTTACAGGTGCAGCAACACTACCATGTGTACGTTCTTCATGCCTGTAAATGTTAAATATATGTTTATAAGGTACTGATACATGCAAACTTATTGCATTATAAGAATCTCCTTGACAACAAACATCTGGCATTAGAAAGAGCAAGGAAAACTAAGATAGGGCACATTTGAGTGCATTGTCATCCAATGTGTTAATGCACCTATTGATTAACCCATTGACAGAGACATTAGACAGAGTAAAACAATAAAGTGGGGCGCATTGGGGTGCATTGCCACTTAAAGGGTTAATTCATTACATATAGTTATATATAGTTGTAGTTCTATGAACTTATAAGTTGTCTGATTATTTAAATTCTCACTTTGTTCTCGTTGCTTTTGTTGAAAAAACATAGCCACAACCATGTTGGCAGTAGTAATATCCATATTCATCTCGCTCACCATCTATCTTGTTAAAATGGTGACCATGATTCTTTATCTCATGCCTGAAAACATGAATAGAGTACTTCTAAGTAACCATGACATTAGACAGAGTGAACCCATGATTTCCATACAAATTTTTATACATTTCCTTCATTGTATTGGAGCCAGGGGCATCAGAAGTTGGGGGCATCTCTCCACTTTTTTAGTTGAGTGGCCTAACAGGGGCGGATCTAGGATTTTTCGCACGTTAGTCAAAATTTTATGACGTCATCGATGACGCAAAACGTGATGACGTCATTTGACATGACGTCATTTGATGTCAGGATGGTAGTCCAATTTTTGTGGAAGTATAGATATTTTGTTTTATCAAACTACAAATGCGTAAATGACATAATTTTCGTACTTGCCAATGTTCAGCATATGTTATATTAATATATAGACTGTTTCGCCCTACAGTGTATACCTTGGCTCATCAGCATGCCTAGGAAACACGTTTACCAAAAATAGTAAACCATGATCCAACAAGGCAACAAGGACAGCTCCTTCAAAAAGCTGAACACAAGCACAGGTTTCTGGCTCCTTAAAAACAGATTGCTTGCCTTCACACCTTTTGCAAGAGCAAAAGGAGTTTGGCTAGAACTTAGAAATGGGTGATAATAAAATGAACAATGAACACCACCTAAAATGAGCAATCTGGTTTTAAGGTGCCATAAACCCACCTCACACCTTTCACCGCAGCAAAAGGAGCTTGGTTAAAAATGGGTGACAATACGGGACATTTCATGGATTTGTAAATTGCCTTGTTTTTCCCTTTAGCCCCTTCCCCAGTCCTCCTAGCTATTACTAACCTATGTCTAATCTAATTAAATTCATCATCTTGTTATATACTGTCCACTATGAAAATGTATAATATCACAAGTGAAATGGTGCCTCAAAGCTGCAGCTTCAGTGGAAGCCAACTTTTATTGAAAACAAGTTTGTTTTACCTGGCATTTTAAACATATTTTAATCACAGTCGATTCAAATACAAAATATTTCATTACAAATAACTATTACTTCACTTATCTAGTTATCTGAAATATTAAATTGGCAAGGTTTTTAACACAGTAAATTCTATTATTCCTATACTATGCTTATACATACTCTATATAGACAGTCACATACTATCAACATGGAGTTTGTCTGTCAGGGCCTGAAATAATGTTCCCAAAGTTCCCGATCATGGTGATCGGCAGTCATGACTTTCCCTGCTTTTTCAGGTTGGAAACCCTGCTTTTCCGCCGATCATAAGCAATTTCTTGCCTATTATTGATTGGTGATCAGTTGTTATTTCAAGCCCTGGTCTGTTGAAAAATTTAACTGGTTCAAGATGCAATGGACCTGTCTCAAGCCAATGAGATCAGACCCGATATTTGGCATCAGCTTTTGTCTACAAAGCCTGAATGTTTGGGGGGGGGGGGGGGGGATTATGGGAAGGTGGTGATGTTGAAAGGCTAAGTTTGGTTGATGAAGAAGATCCAAACCCCAGGAAGTTTTTTCTCATGTCAGTGTTGTGTACAAGAGTGAGGTTATTAATTGCTATTGGAGGCGAGAGTGGTCTTTTTGCAAGCCGAGATATTTAACTTTAACCACATGTTCCAGAAAATTTATCAATAACGTTTCCTACAGTACATATGTTAGGAATAATTTCCTGGTGAATTTGCATCATGACCAAGCCAAGTCATTTAATTTAAGTAGTCTTCAACCATAGTTCGCTTATAGCCTTTTAGTGTCCTATAAGTGCCGAAATAGACCTTTCACACTTGCACTGTAAATATTTAAACTATCAAGGTCAAACTAGGTCATTGGTACCTGTCAATGCTTAGGAAACAGAGCTATACAAGCAATTGCCAGTTGCATCAGATCTAAAAGTATAACCAAAGATTATATTATTATTATCTTTATAAAGTACATTTGCAGAGCTATTATCAGTCAATCAATACTCTATAAAGCATGTACACAATAAATATTTTTTATCCAACATGATCAAATATTTGAGATCAAATTTCTGCCACTTGAGGTGTTTTAATTTTATACACATAATGAATATATATGCAGTATATAAAACTTTGGACCTAACCTCGCACAATTATGCAAATCGTACGTTCAATTCAACGATTTATTGTTCAAAATTCAAACCACTTTACCTTATTGCAATACACCTCTTTATAATCTCCTGAAATAGACGACGAGAATTCGAGAAATCAACACATCTCAGCTAGATAGTTTCGGCCAAGACAATTTTCTTGCATCAATCGAATTTATCTGCTTGAAATATTCTCCACAGAACACCAGTAAGCATTCCTTATCGTCACTTTCAAATAACGATCTAACCTTTTCGAAATCTACGTCGTTCATTTCGATAATACTAAATAAATTGCTTGTAAAATTGTACAAAACTGCAATAAAGCTACCAAGTGCACAATGCTTCCAAATTGAAGATTAGATGGCCAATCAGAGGAGATGTTCTTTAACTCTTTTGCGCAAATTGTCCAATCAGAGGCTGTTATCTATTTGCAGAATTAGTCAAAATAGTCAAAATTTCGCAATCGTTAGTCAAAATAGGTCTGACCAATCAACATGTCTGTAATGTGTAATCAGAGCAAATTTGACCAATCAAATCACATGAACTAAAACGCAGAATAGTCAATTTTCATTTGAATACCGCTTATTTGACTTATCGTTTGACTAATCAATCGCTGGCTCAATGTGCAAAAACTGATCGAAGTTTATATGCTGAAGTGTGACAGAGTTTTGATTGCGTGATCAGAAATGAAGAGAAGTGTTTGCGCTGGGAAAAAATTCAAAAACCTTAGTCCAAATTTTTTTATAATGCCTTTTTTTTACGTTAGTCGCGTGACTAATCTGACTACCCCTAGATCCGCCCCTGGCTTGGCTGACTTGTTTCTCTATAACATGCTTTCGAATATCCGGTTTGATCAAGTCCAACCGTGTGCGTAAATTTCATCCCATGAGGAGAGTTGCTGGTGTTTCACCAGTCGTGCTGTGTGGTGTGTTTCTATATTTCATTAGGAATTTGGATAGTTTGGTCTGCGTGGAGCCAAGATCTTCCTTCATTGAAGTCAAAGATTGTTTCATGGTTTGAATGAATCTTTCTGCTAAGCCGTTTGTGGCTGGATGATACGGTGCTGAAGTTACGTGTTTAACTGCGTTTTTCTTTAGAAACAGCTGGAATTCTTCTGCAGTGAATTGAGGACCATTATCGCTAACCAGTTGTTCTGGTAACCCATTTCGAGCAAACACTGTTCGCAGGGCTTCGACAGTTTTGGAGGTTGTTGTTTTTGAGTGCATGGTTATTACCTCTGACCATTTTGAGTGAGCGTCAACAATCACTAAAAACATCATTCCAAGGAATGGTCCTGCAAAATCGACATGAATACATTGCCAGGGAGTAGATGGCCACTCCCATGGGTGTAATGGTGAGCATTTGGGGTCATGTTGAACCCGCTGGCAACCACTGCATCCTTTTGCGAGCCCTTCAATCTCCAAATCAATCAATTTCCTCCATGACTTATGCCTATGGAGAAATATGTATACCCACTTTTGTATCAACTATCAAGCCTTTATAACCAGTATTGATTTGATAATCTATATAAATCGCTTACCATTGTGCAATTATGTGTGCTTCGTCGTATGCTACTCCAATACAATGATCTCGAAATTTTTCAGAGCACAAAATCTTTCTCCACGCTTTTTTACCAAGTAAACATTCAGGGGAAGCAAACACCAAGGAATATTCGCCTTCTCTCACGTTTTTAAGAATATTTTCATACTCGCGATCGCTTGCCGTTGTAGCATTCGAACTGTTCTCCGAATACAGAGCAATTGAATAAATACCAATCTCTTTCATGTGGTTACATTGATCTTCCATTAAAGATTTTAATGGCGAGATCACAATTAGCGTTGAAATTCCAATTGTTCTTGAAGTATATCATAAACCCAAGATAGCGACTGGAATACAATGGATTTTCCATATCCCGTTGGGCGTTAAAGAACATATTTTGACCATTGCAAAAAGCTTTTATCAATTCATTTGATCATCGTACAGCTCATCAATCTTAAACACATATTTTATTAAATTAAAAGCCTCTTGATATCTTTTATTCATGTGCTCCACTCCTTCGGGGGCCATGTCATTTGCATAAATTATGAAATTAAGTCAAATTAACGAAATATGCGCTACGTCATGCATACATTTACCCCATTTCTGTGGACATCTCTGGACGAGAAATTTGAGAATATTGCACAGTCCACACACAACGGTGTAGTGGACTGGAACACAGGCTAATTGCGTCCTTGCTGAAACCTTGTTGAGAATTATTACCGCGTCAGTAGATGCAAAATAATTTGATGTTTAGAAATAATATACAACTCAGCATTTTAGTCACAAAATGTAAGCGAAACGTTTTGGAAAATGCAGGGAAAATAATATTATATTCGTTGTACTCGTGACTTCACGAATTTCAAATGGGTCACATATGCTGGCTTCAACTTGTTTTCTGTCTATTTTTAACTATCTATGGTTTCATTTTTTAATTTTCATCGATCAGTTCTTTATAAAAATATTTCCAACATAAAACGTTGCGTAGTCAGTCGCGGTGCTGCGTTCTTTATTTTCTTTTCACCATACAAGAATATGATTGTTACGTCGTCGTGAAGGTCACTACGGTGAAAAAGTGTTCTAGGGGATATGTAAATTTTGTTTGTTTCACTTCAAGCAATGTGAGTTAAAACAAGCACTTAATCGTTTCCGTATCAGTTGTTCGTTGTCGGCATTTTAAACTTCCTATATTCTGTGGGAGCTGAAATTAAACCTGAGTGTTATACAAGTATACTTGAGCCCGAAACGAGAATCGCACCGATGATTCCATGAAGTGGTGAAAAGCGCTTGTTTTACCAAGACACGTGTGGGCCATGCAAGGGGCTTCGGTCGTTATAGCAAGAGCGTTTCACCTCTGAGATCGTCGGTTCAATTCTCGCGACGGACTCATGTGAAAGGTTGTCAACGTTCTGCCCAAAAGTCGTGAGTTTTTTTCGGGCGCTCCGGTTTCCTTTCACAGGGAAGGTTGGCAGGGTGCGCTAGGATAAATATAGCTGGGAAAATAATATCAGTACTGTTGGTAATCTATAGGCTAAGTAAGTGACATAAATAAGCGTAATACTTGATGTATAATATAGGTCACTGAAAATCCCCAATAGGGAGTGAGCTGAATAGTAATGTAATGTAGATGATGAGCAAAATGGAGAACTTAATGAAGCGAATTTTTGTTCACGATCGCCGATCACAAGTCAGTAAAACTGTTATTGATGGTGAAAACCATTTTCGTTGGAAATGTATGGTGAAGTTACATTTACTATTGTTCTTCATTTCGTCTGCATGGCAACGCCATATTTTTATTAAGTCTTTATTGACAGCTAGAGACTGTATATGTTTATAATAAAACTACAATTACAGTAATATGATGTAAAAAATTATCATAATCGCAAAATTGTTTCAGTTCCGGATCAATCGATGCCCATTCAAAAAGAACTCTATCTTGCTCTCCTATCAGCGCATGCAGACATTTTGTATTCTTCTAACGTGTGTGAATTATGTGTGATGGTATAAATAACATCCATCTAATATTTTCACAGGTGAGATACATTGCCAATAGTTGCCAGGTGGCTAAAACAGGTAAATATTCATCTCAAATCATTAATCATCCATGAGTATAAATTACCCAGCCATGTTACTTTAATTTGTTTATATGATCATGCCGGATACCTGGTGAAGAATATCAATTACCGAGTGGAGTTGGACGGGATAAAAAATAATTCTCTTCAATTTAAGTAGTAACTTATTTGTATGATATGTCGTTCGGAAGTAATCTACAGCCTCCTATACCGTTATGGGAACAGGTCAAAGCTGGTTGAGGGAAAAGGCGGCTTTCCATTTTATTTTTTATTTTTTATTTTTTATTTTTTATTTTTATTTTTCATTTTTTATTTTTTATTTTTTATTTTTTATTTTTTATTTTTTATTTTTTATTTTTTGTTACTAGCGTATGTGACCTAGCTATTTTCATTCTTTACTTTTCGTTTGTGCAAGATTGATCAAGAGTTGTACGCTCTACTTTCTTGTGTAACTTGCTCTGAAAGTTGAAAGTTTTATTAAATGTTTTAGTACTGATTATTATAAAATAAATTTTGATCAGTCCAGCCAATTTTTTAGAAGCTGGCGACGATGAATAACAGAGTTACTTTTTAAAGAAAAGGGCTTATCAAAATCGTAGAAAGAATGGCCTGAGGGAAGGTTGTGAAGCTCTTTCGGAAAACGTCACTCTAATTTTATTTCTATTCTTTTCTCAGAGCCGAAGTGCGAAGTGATTCTTTATTATAATGCATCCCATTACACGACCTGGGAGGATGCAAAAAACAGTTGCTTGCAGTGTAACGCAACCTTACTGGACTACAAGCGAGATATACAAAGGTGCATTAGCCACAAATCTGGCAATGGAATTTGGATTGGACTTAAGAAAAACGCATCAGATGTTACTGAATCAGTTTGCAAGGCAAACATGGACGATTTATTTAAAATAAGAAAGTGCGAAATTCGAAATATAGCTGGAGATTTTAGAAATGTTTCGTGTTCAGATAAATTACTTCCATCATTTTGTAAGAAAGGTATAGTGGATGTATATGTTTGCTCTATAAGTGTTCTTGCAATATGAGGTTAAAGAACTTTTATGGAAGTGATGCATAACATAATTTTATCGTCCGCACGTGTAAAGAAGATGTGTCCGCGTTTCAAGATGCGTTCGCACTGCTTGTTTGTAGTTGTTGAGAAGTCTGAAACCAGTTATTGTTATCATCTTGTAAAAAGGTTGATGCGGCGAATAGACACGCAGCAAGTTTTTCCAACAAGTCTATTTTCTGCACGTAACAAGTTGTTAACAAATTGGTGACAACAAGCTCGTAGCAACTTATTACGAAGTGAACAGCCTGTATTCGTGTTGTAATCATAGCTTAAATTTTGGCAAGGTTGCTAGCGTCAATAAATTATATTAACCTAGCTGTTCCAGACTTGTTAAAAAACAAGCTTGCAGTGCAAACATATCGGCTTGACAACAGCTCCGTTACAAATTGTTTGCAGAATTGTAACAATTCAACTTGCGCGGTTCACGAATGTTTGTTTATACCTGCATGGTTTGTGTGAAAATTTTGCATTTTGGTCTTCATAGCGTTTTATTTCAATTGCTGACATCATTTTAATTTTCCATTTTAGAAAAACAATGCGCTATATCTCTCTATTTTGTCTGGTGACCTATATTCAAATTTTGCATGCTGTATTGCACCGCTGAAAACTTTCATCATACAAAAAATAAAAAAATTCTGTAATGCCAAAAATATTTTACCGCAGAGTACGACATTTTCGCATTTTCCATAGAAATGGCATTACGGAATTTTTTATATTTTGCTAATTCTTAGCTTTTCGTCCAAGTAAAATAATGCACGAAAAGAAATTGGGGGTCATCATGCTTCTTTTCCAACTATAGGAGACAATAGACTATTTTTGAGTGAATTTCGTACACGTTAGTTATATTAAAACTAACATAATTTAAAAGTAGAGATATCAAAATATGTAAAACCCCCAACATCTGCTGAATAAATCCTAAAAATGCGTGGTTTAAACATGTCAAAGTGTTGAACACCTGAATTTTTGAAAACTGTATCAAGCCACCTTAAACATAAAAATTGATTTCGATCGACTACATTGTTGTCTTCACCATTTTATTTGTTTGAATTGTTTACTTTGTGAAATATTTGCTTACTTTGATTATTTCTCCTGTATTTGCGCGTTTGAGTATATCAGGGTTTTTAGTATTTAGTAATATCTTTCCACTCGTTTCCCTTTAGTATTAAAATGTCCTCCTATAATATAGTATATTGTTTTATTAGGGAAATGTAAAGATCGTTGCATGGGAAATAACAGGCGATGTTTTCTTCCAGTCCATGGCAGAATGACCTGGTTTGGTGCATTTGCCCACTGCAAGGATGGGTTACTTAATAGAGAACATTTTTCCAAAGATTCGCTTTGTAATGCCTCTCGGACAAATCATACTTCTCATTTTTGGACAGGAAATGTTTATGAAAGTAATATTAATCCACGTGCCAATTGGACATGGCAGAATGGTAGCTTATTCAAAGAATGGGATAAATGGAAAATAATAATTACTGATGTTGGTTGTGGTGGTTGTGGTTTTTGGAAAAATGGAACAATTTATCTAACCTCAAATTGTTCACAAAAGTTTTCTTACTATTGTAATGGGAGTGGTAAGTTCTGAAACCGTAACTATCTTTAACGACAGGACCTGGAAGCCGCCTTTGACCATCACGACAGTCACATAAAATTATGTTACCGTTATAATAATAATAATAATAATAATAATAATGGCTTTATTTCCCACATTTCAATAGGGGATACGCTAAATTATAATGTGTTTACAATTTAGTTCAACTACTTGTTAAAAACTACAACTGATTCTAGAATATTACATGCATATACAAAATTATATCTAAAATACGACTAAAATATTTCTAAACATTAGTATTTAGGTTAAGTTGATCGCCAATTACACTACTCGTATATTCCAAACACAATCTGCCCACCTGACAAAACAATTTCTTAGCATCATATTAACATTCTCAATTTAAAAACTACAGTTCTAGCCTATCGTTACATTTATCTATTGCATATACTAACGGACTGCGTTTAAATCGTTCAGTTCTGCAGAAGAAGTTATAAAATTTGTCCCGATTTGTTCTAGTTTCTCTTTCTTTCACCTTAGAGCATTTTCTAAGAAGCAATGAATGTAATTTATGTGATGGCTCTGACATCTGCTTGATGAGACGAACACATAAATCATCTCTACGTTCCTGTAACATTTTTAGGTCACATTCTTGAAGCGCACGATTATACTCGTATTCAGGAACAATTATCCTCAAAGCTCGTTTCTGTACTCTTTCAATAATATCATGCTGTGCTTGCGTCAAGTTGCCGTTCCGTACCTGGGCACCATACTCCAAGGTTTATCTGATAACACAACAATAAAAGGTCTTGAGGTCATTTTTTGGTGCGCCATAACCCTTAAGCTACATATGAAGCTATACATGACGTTAGTCTTCAACATCGTGTCACATGAATTAAACATCTGTATGCACTCTATTCTGTAAAATTATAACCACTTCAGAGCAAGTTGTACACGAAAACTGCATACCTCTGCTAGCGGATTAAGACAAATAATAAAGCATAAGATATCAAGCAAGTCAACTCCGAAATACATTAAATCTCTCTCACAACGGTTTTTACGCCAAAGAGTAATGTATATCCAAAGGGGGAGAGCAATTTTTTACTTTTGTTGAATTTTTGCGGGAAAACATGTTCGTGCGAGATAACTAGTATTTCATACACCGATCAGTGAAATTTCTGGCGTTCCACCCTATTATATAAGCGCCCTGGGAATGATAAATTTTAAAATGTACTATTCAGGTGGTATAGTCTAAAGTTGTATGCCGCGGTCTTTCCGAGAATAAAATCCCAGAAATGAAAGATGAGAATGGTGAAGTAATTGACGGAACGTTGATCCCTGACCCATTTAATAAATATTTTGTTGAACTAGGAGAAAAACTTGCGAATAAAATTCCTCGATCGAGTATTTTACAAGATAGTGTATTTTACAAGAGTATTTTACAAGATAGTTTGATGTACATTAATGGGCTCCCTAGCTTTCAAGAAATTTTTGAAAAAGATGTTTTGAAACTACTTCATGGCTTAGGGCCCAAAAAGGCATCGGGAATCGATGGTATCTCCTCTCGTATCTTAAAAATTTCAGGAACAGTTATTTACCATCTCTAACATCAATATTCAACCAGTCAATCTTAACAGGCATATTTCCAAATGATTGGAAAATCGTTAGGATTACTCCGATCTTTAAGTCTAAAGCTAAAAGATGGAATGACAAACTACAGACCAATATCCATTATATCAGTAGTTGCCAAAATTGCGAAAAAGCTGATTCATAACCGAAGCTATAATTATTTACATAACTATAATCTTTTTCTGTGCTGGTGTTGTGTACTCAGGTGAATAATATGTTTGCGATGTTACTCTGAGTGCATATCCACATCGGGCGAGCTTGAAAAATATGCCCGGCCACGGTGGAGATTCGAACCTACGACCTTTGGAATAGTAGCCAAACGCTCTGTCAACTAGCTCAGTTGGCAGAGCCAATGGGCTTAGTTGGCA
>CACRXK020015217.1:0-12395 GCA_902702795.2 Paramuricea clavata
TATTGTAGATACTTTATATCTTATATTTAAAATACTACCTACTTGCCCTGCCTCGATTAACTCTATAGTTATTTGCAGGGCAAGCTGTAAATATATGTAATTTATAATTATTATTATTAAAAGTTGAAAGTTAAAGTTGAAAGTTGAACATGTGTAGTCGTGTAGATCATTATAGAGTCTAAAGATGCCTAACATACTATTGCATTGTGCGAAAATATGTTTGCATATACAAAGTCTTCATTCTTGTGCAGACATAGGTATGTCCAACTATTTGCACAGAAAATGTTTGAATCTTAAAACTTCTCCAGACACTAACAGTCACAGAATCTTAAAACTTCTCCAGACACTAAGAGTCACAAGAGAATACATTAATTAGTTGTTCAGACTGGCCATAAAAAATTTCTAGCAATCATTTTCTTCTATAGATTTTAAATCAAAATCGTTTTACTCTGGCTTGCCGTGTTTATATGCATGCTTCAATGCTGAAATATTGTTGATATGTACATGACCTTGCTATAAATCTCATAATGCCATGATTGATTCATGAACAAATTTAACTCTTCACAAATATGTTTGCCTTTGCCTTTGGGAATCGAAATATTTACAAAACATACTGTATTGAGTAGTGCAATGACAATGTCTATAGTATAGACATCTGTTGCAATTTTGCCCTTTGGGAATTGTGTTTACTTTCATGCAAATTCATATACAGTAGAGCATAATATGATATGGCACAGACTGTCGAGTCATCAAATTCCATTGAAAATGAACTAAATTTTTGTGTACAAACAGCGGCCAGGTCGACTTCCAAAGTTATATCAGTTAACATTCTGCGGCAGGATATTCTGAGTTTTAGTTTACTAGGTAAAGAATGGCATGCATCAAGCGTGTCAGTTTTTCAGGGAATGAGCGAGACGTCTCAAGTTATAACATCTGATGCATGCAAGTTTTGCGTTTACGTTCTGTACGTAAGCAATTGTATGTAAATCACCAACACACTGCCAACTTTTGTGCGAAGAAATTATGCCAAACGTTTATCCAATAAGAGCTTGCTATTATACAGTTGAGAACGGATTGAGTGCTACCAGCCAATAAGGAACTGTAGTTTTGATGACTGTTTCATTCAGTAATGAGGCGTTTATGTTCGCTTACGTGCTTCGGTGCATGTTAACTAGTAAAACTTTGCATTGGCGTTAAAACATAATGTTGCACCCACGTCATCTGAACGTCTTAATGCACACGTTTAATGCAACATCCCTACAACGTTTGTCACACAAATTTATTCTCTTAAGAAGATGAAGAATGTTGTATGTACATTGTAGTAAATTTAGGTCAGACCTAACGTTCCCACTACCTTCTGCCAACGTTGTGTTTACGTTTTGTGTTTCCTGGGCAGTCTGTTCTCTTCCAATTTCTATATGATCCATTTCCCACAAAATAAATAGCAATTTCTGAAATTTTCGCTTATTACTATAATACATGTACATGTTGTGATCAGTTTAAACCATTATAACATGCAAACATCCTCTGCAAGAGCTCTACAGGAGGAAATTTGTGAACAGGAAGAGATGAGACTGGGGACTAGTGTGTTGCCATGACAACCACATGACCTGCCAAAAATATTCATATTGCAACCCTCGAAATTCAACTATTTTTGCCTCGGCAAATAATTGCCGAAGTCTTTCGACAATTTTGGAGTTTGCCTTGGGAATTTTTTTTGCCAAGGCACGCAATGAATCACCTTTAAATTCCTTCATCAATTACTTCGGCATTCACGTCGGCATTTGTATTTAAAGTAAAGTACATATGGAAATTATTCTAAACGAACATTATAACGAGCATAGATTCTGACGTTTGACAATTTGTTGTTATTTTACAAATTCCTGATTCAAAGTGTTTTTAAAAAGTTAGTGCCTAGTGGTAATTAACAAAAAATTGTATGAAGAATAAACTCGACGTGCCGTCTTTAAACCATCAAGATTGTTCTTTATTTCAGCTGAAGCCGACGCTGAAATGCTCAAATTTAAATATTTTGTAAAGTAGCTATATTAATGAAATCTCAGTTGTTCACCCAACATCAATGACAACAATTCGAACAAAGAAGTGATACAAACAACGAACACTGAAGCTTGTAAATTTAAGCAAAAAAAAACGAACAGACACTGCAGTTTGTAATTTAAGATACAATGGGTGGAATTGCCTTGGCATTTTTTTGCTGAGGCAAACAATGAAAAATTGTAACTTGCCTCGGCATTTGCGTCAGCAATTGTCGGGTGCCGAGGCGAAGGGTTGTATTGGTGCACCCACTAAGTGTGCCAAGTATCATTGTATTTTATTAAATACTCAAAGATATCAGATTTTCTTGTTATTGCCACTATCTCAAGTTATAGTTGTGACGTCATGACTAAAAATACAGAAAGTGCGATAACTTGAGAATAAGATGAGATTTGAAAAACTGTAAATGTCATTCTTCATCACTCCAGCAGTACTTTTTAAAAAACAACAAAAACTTGAGGTAAAAATTTCGTTTTTTAGCACTTTAAGTAGTTTTTTTAACAGTTCGCAATACAGTATTTGTATACAAAATATGGTCAGTGCCAGTGGTTCACTGGAATGCTAAAATTAGCCATTTGACAATATGCCATGACTTCAAGCAAACACCCAATGGCTTCAAAATAGACAATACATTTTGGAGTCCTTGTCGGGTGTGCAAATGTGCCATTTAGAAATGCAATGTGGCAGCTACCAGGTAAATATTGTACATTTAGTATTAATATAGAGTTCGAAACAATTAAATGTTTTACTTTAATGTTTACAATTAACCTTGTTCATGTCCTGGTTATACTATTACAAATCTATTAAAACTCTATTAAAAATGAAATATTTATGTCACAACTATATATAATGAGTTTAATCTTTATCTGCAGACACTACTATGTCTGTACTTAGCCCTAGCATATGCATCTGTTTTTGTCTAATTATTTTAGTTTGCCTTTGGCCACACAATTCTGCATATGATCACTTGATTTATGGCAACCTAACATGGGGTAATACTTACAAAAACAGAATTAAAAAATAATGAATATACCATACAAAAATAGCCTCGACATTTTCAAAATCAACGACTATTTAACTGTCTTATTTATGTTTCTTTTACCACCATCCTAATAATTTACCAGAATTTTTTAAAGATTATTTTGTGACAAACAACCAAATTCATCAATATAAATCATCATGTAAAATATTCATATAAAATATTCATCTATGGAAATTCCTGGGTTAATTTGTACACAACAGCACCATCCTGCCATCGAGAGTTGAGCTCCTCAACTGGTATGACGGACAGGCAAGCTTATCATCTTTTTTATTAGACTACCATAATACGTTTTTGCACTCTCTCTTTGTAACTTTAGTGCATAGCCTTGTTCAGGTTGTTGTGAGGATGGTAACATTTCTAACCAAAATCCCGACACATGGCAGCCACTAGAAGATTTGGTACATGGAAGGGCCTTATTCACGTGGAGTAACCACCATTTGTCACAGCTGGGAATTTCATTTTCTTCCCCTCGATTTACGGTAACAATGTCACCTACCATAAGGCTATAATCATTGTTCTTAGCAATGTTTGTATCAACATCATTATTGTCAATGTTGTCATTTAATTCATCCATTAACTGCTGGAAGCTTGGATAGTATCTTTCACATGCATCTTTCTTGATATAATACGGCATCTACCTGCTCAATAATGCAGGGTGTATAGCCACACCTTGCTCTCTGAACATCTCTCACATTCTGGGTTGGAAGTGCTTTTGTGAGCATGTTCATAACTCTTGCCTTCTTTAGATCTTTCTTAAATGATGTACTTTCTTCAGTGAAGGCTATTTCTTCATGTCGATTATTGTCCTTAATTTCTCTGTAATGCAAATGTGGAGATTTGTGTGTTTCTTGGTATGCTTGGAACGCTTTTGTGTGATACAAATGTGGACATTCACACAACTTCTTTATCTGTTCTTCTTCACAGCCTTTTACTTGGCTGTATTGCTGCATGGTAGGATGGTGATATTAGAGACATTTAGTTTGACGTTTGGAACCATAACCTGCAAACTGCGAACGCCTGAGAATCATGTGACTCGCCGGAGACCCCGTATATTTTGAACGTTTGTGATGGCAGCAGGTATGTTTTCACGTATATCACTTACTTAAGATTTATTTCCTTAAATATTTCATAATCTGATGTAAGAATATTTTAATAATATTGAGTTACCTTTGTTTTATTGTTTCGTTTTATATGGGTGAATAGGTTTTAATCTTTTCTTTTATCGCTTTATAATTGTTGTGCATGCAGTGGTACAAAATGGTGGAATGTATACAGTCAGTTCAAACTTATATATTTCGTCATTTGTGTGTTGTTGACTGTATAAATTTCTGGAAAACTTTAATCGATTACTAATTTTTCTTCTCATTAGTTTCAGGTAGCATTTAACTTGTCAGCTACTCAACAGTCAGAATACCATGCCATTTCGATGGCCAGATTTGAGGCACGACCTTGCAATGGTAAAATAAATCATTAAAAGTAGACCTGAAAAGCTAGCTGAAGGATAAGATAGCTGAAGGGTTGAGTGATTTGTTCGGTACATGGTCCCCAGGTATACCTGTAAATTTGAAAGGAAGAGGATGTAGAGAACGAAGTGATCGACTTCTAGCAAAGCACAAGAATGATGAAGCTAAAGCTCTGAAAAGGTAAAGGCAATGTTTGAACTTTTATGTTTGTCTTGTTCTGTAGATGCCTGTGTTGCCTGCATATCACATTCTAGGAAAATATAATTTGAATTATGATAATTTAAGAGGTTATATTTTGTAAATATAGCAGCTATTTTCTTGGCAAAGTGGCATTTTTATCCCAATTTTGAGGCTCCTAAAAACTGATTCAGAATCATTCCTCTCTGCACGTTGATATCCTCCATAAATTTGCGGGGAAGGGGGGGGGGCACCTTTTTGCTAATGCATGTAGAGGGCCCTACTCATACATTGCAAGTTGCTGACAATTTTAATTAGTTGACCATTCAGCAAGGATTTATCAAGTTGTACTATTACTAAATTTTTTCCTGCCTTTATTGCTAAAGTTGTGCCATTGGTAACTGCAAGTCCTTCTGGTTTCCATTTCTCTGGCAGAATGTAGTTTAACTGTTCCCACTGACTTAGAACAATTGATGGATTGTACACCATCGATAAACCAAATGACGTGGTCACCTTGATCTGCAACAAAACAGATTTCTTTCTTCTGCTGCGAGGACACCATAACATCTAAACCAGCTGGATGGCTAAAACATGCTTTTGCAGGTGCCCAGTTTGCAGAACGTGGCACATTTCGACGAGATCTCGGGTGCGATATACAAAGAATTTCAAGTGCAGGTGCGCTTCAAACTGTCAGGTGCGCACCTGAAAAATTGTAAAAAATGCTGTAGGTGCGAATTTTTGTGACAAGGTGTGTCACCGCTGGTCCGCCGGCTGGGAAATAGTAAATTACAATTTATCAGCGGCTTATCTCTTGTCTTTCCCCCCACGGTCCACTCTTTCGTATATCTTTTCTTGCGTGGCCAAATACGCGCTAGACAGTAACCCACTGAGCAGTAACCTGAGTTGAAGAATGCGTATTGCGTAAGCTGATTTGATATTTTCGCGCCAATTTTTTCCTGAAAGAAAATGGCAGAAGCTATAGAAGTAACATGTGCAGTTTGCGATAAAGAAGTAGGAACAGGACACAAATGTAAGTTATGCAGCGAATTTGTTCATCTTATATGTGGGGAAAGGGATGAAGAAAAAGAAGGATACGGACAAAGTGTATCATGTTTCAAGTGTTTAAAAATAAGAGGAAGAGGTACCAGTGTAATAGACCTCCTAAGCTTGTATGTAAATTAACCCATTTCAAGTCATGTGGTCTGTAATAGCTTACTTGTATAGACACCCTACATCATTATACATGTCAAGTGCACCCTGGGAGCTAAGGCACAAGGAACATTTAGGCTAGGTGCGCTAAAATTGCAACAAGAAATTGCCCTCGGGTGCGCTAGTGCCACGTTCTGCAAACTGGGCAGGTGCCACTTGATTTATATGTGGCGAACCTATGGAATAAAAAATTAGAATCAATTTAAAAGATCAAAGTTCAGGTTTTTGCACAATTATGTTTTTATATATAACCATACTGTGATCTTGACAGTGTGATAAATTTTACATGTACTCTGATATATTGTACACATTGAAAACTGTATATATTGCAGACATTGCATATTATACACATTGAATAACCTGGCATATTGTTCTCACCTGGTTCATCCCACTTTCCAAGGACAATGCATTTGGTAGGATTATGTTGATTTCCCATAACCATAAATTTAGCATCTACCAAAGAAAAATTCAAAGGTTTTGGACTGTAGTAATTAGATACGTTTTTTAAATGTAATTTTACTTTATACAGAATGTGATTTAGTATCAGTAGTGAGTGTGATGATTTACCACTGCAAATAATATAAAGTGTCTCAAAGATATAACACACACAAAACGATGGTTTTACAAGCATATTTTCAAAATATATAGTTGTTATTGATGGATCGTAAATATTCTGATGGTAGCATTGTCAGGTAATTCTGGGTAACGTTGTCAGGTAATTCTAGGTAGCCTTGTCAGGTAATTCCCATGCATAAAGCATATATGTCCAATATAGCCATTGGTTGTCAGGTGGTGAAGATGCTTTGTTTGTCAGACGCTTGTAGTGTGGTGTTGGATGGTGTAGGATGGTTCAGCTGAACAGCTGTTGTCAGGTGGTGAAGATGGTGTAAGATGGTTTAATGGGGGGTTAATTTTTAACCTACTTGTGTAAATATAGTGTGGCCTCATTCTTTCAAAACCACATGTATATCAATAAAACCTACCAGACCACAATAAAACCTACCAGACCAACGACAAAAGTGTTATGGCTAATTGTGTATATATAGTGCTGCCTCGTTCTTTCAAAACCACATATATATAAATAAAACCTACCAGACCACTACGACAAAAGCGTTATGCCTAATTGTGCATCAGGGTCGCTCGTTGCTGCACAGCAGTTATGAATGGTTATCCATGAATTTTCACCACTAAAGTGTGCACTACTTGTTGGCTATGTCATGTAGTACACACTATAGTGGAACGAGAAAGAACACAAAAGTAAAGAGTTTGTCTTGAAGCAAGTTTTCAACGCAGGGTGTGGGTCATCAATTTTTATGCAAGGGCTTTATGACCGGTCCCTTACAATTTCCTTCTAAATTGGAAATATCCTAGCAAGTGGAAGCCATTCTGAAGAAATCACATGAACACAAGATCGGTTGTTTGTCAGTTCTGTTTGTCGAAACACATCGTGTACTTCATCACTGCCACTGGCTCCGAAGGCATTCCATTTTTCCATTGTGCATTTGTACTTTGTCTTAGTTTTGCTTCAACTTCTGGAGTCACGTTATATACCAACTGTGCTGGTGCAGTTAATACAGAAAATCTGAATCTTAAAAGTTCTTAATAGCTTTACGAAACGGAAATTATATAAACAAGGCTGCCGGACAACTCAGTTCAGAGTGCCCCCCTGGAAGCCAGATTGCCTGGGTGCCTCCGGCTCTTACCGGGTAGAGCTCATAGGAGTTACGCCACTGCAAAACGATGAATATATTTTACTATCGCAAGTGAGTATAATTACATCATTTTCTAATTTACTTTAAAGTGTTAAGAACTGTCAAAAAAGACAGCAATACAATAGCCTATATTATACTCGTTTTCAAACCGTCATAACTGCCCATTTTGTAATTTACATCCTTGACAATTATAGGGCTCTATAGATGCGTGAAGGCTTCTATGCTCAATTGTACAAAGCATCTATAGGCCACATATATAGACGTTTTTCGTATATACTTTTAGTAACGTTGTCAAGGACAATGTGCCATTGACTAATTGATTGTACATGTTTAGCCGCCAGTGCTAATAGCGACTATTTTGAGTTAGTAACCAGAGCCACGAGGATTCACATCGAGTTATGATTCGAGTCACCGGAGGACTCGTTACAGAATAGATCGTTTTACTGGGATTGCTCCCAAATATAGCAATGCATTTTCGATTCAGTTTTGGTGACTGGTGTTTTACAATTATATAATCATTTATGAAATCGATATATTAAATTTCCTTAAAATATCCTGAAACCATTGGCAAATACATTTATATTTTTTATATAATTTTAATTTTCAAACCACTGTATGCATGTATGCATGCATGCATCGTGGACATTGTGAACTTAATAATATAACACTTGTCAAAAATCGGTCTCCCATACTCAGCTTGTTTGCAGGTGCGAGGTATTCTCCCACCTAAAAAAGTTCCATAGAATTCCACTCCTCATACAATGTCAAATTTACAAATAACGCTAAGATTATCAGATTAACATCATACAAAAATTATAATAATTAACTCTTTATATATAAAATCTATAGTAACCTACTGACATAATTACAGAAACCTGCACTAACACCCATATTCTAAAAGCTCACTCACACTCGAGTGGAGGTTCGAACAGCAATGACACTCGAGAGAAGCTTAGACTGAACTTCCACTCATTGAGTGTGTGAGTGAGCTTTTAGAATACGGGCGTAAGACTACTTTCAAAACCACGGCAGCGGTACATAAAACGGTTACCAAAATTCGCCTATATTATGCAGTATTTCATGCTCTTTCCAATGATGTACTGATTGCAGCACAATTAAGCTCACCAATGTCAAAACAGCAAGGATTAATAATGTAGTAATTACTTTTGTTTATAAAATTACATTGCGCAAACATCATAAAATTACATTCCGCAAGCGTTTGCCCCAAAATCTGCCTTCCCCAATTGTTCCAGAACTCGACTATATTGTGTAGTATTTCATGCTTTTTCCATTGATGTACAGTAAATTAGGGCACAAGTTAACAAACCACAGGGGGCCCCACTATGAGTTATGATTGAAATAATATTGTATTTATTTTTAAAAACCTACTTGAATCCCTTGATAATTGATTATTTCTTCTCTCGAAATTCTGTAAACATTTTAAACTGCTTGAATCATTATACTATCACTCTACATGAAGTATAGATGATCGCTGACAAGTAAGAATGCGGGCGCGAAAAGACAAAGGCGGCGAAAGAAGGGAGAATTAAACTAAAGGGTTGAAACTTCGACTAGATGACATTTCTAAATCCTTAAAATTCACAATTTATTTGTGTTTTCGAATATTTTTTTGCAGATTCTATGTCTTTTTGGATATATCTTCACAACTGATGTAGTAGATTCGATAAACGATTGATTTTTTGTATGTTTTTACATGAAACACTCGAAGGGTTTTTTCGCACAATGTGTTCCATAAGTAGGTTGTTCTCGTGACGTCAAGTATGAGTCCAAGCCATTTAAAAGGTTTACAGAACTTCGAGAGAAGAAATAATGGATGATCAAGGGATTCAAGTAAGTTTTTAAAAATAAATACAATATTTTTTCAATCCTAACTCACATTGGGGCCCTGTGCGAAATTTCCGGAGAACAACCACCTACTTATGGAACACATGAAACGATGACCCGCCGAAGTTTCAACCCTTTAGTTTAATTCTTCCTTCTTTCGCCGCCTTCGTCTTTTCGCACCCGCGGTCCGTACTTGTCAGCGATCATCTATACTTCATGAAACGTCATGTAGAGTGATAGTATAATGACTCCAAGCAGTTTAAAATGTTTACAGAATTTCGAGAGAAGAAATAATCGATTATCAAGGGATTCAAGTAGGTTTTTAAAAATAAATACAATATTATTTCAATCATAACTCATAGTGGGGCTCCCTGTGAACAAACGTCAAAATAGCAAGGATTAATAAGTGCTAATTACTTTTCTGTATATTATATACCAGACTACAGAATTATAATGTGCAAACATCACTATTCAGCAAGCGTTTGCACAAAATTTGTCTTCCCAAACTTGGCTATTTTTTGCAGTATTTCATGCTCTTTCCAATGATGTACCGCAAATTGGGGCACAAGCTCACCAATGTCAAAACGGCAAGGATTACTCAGGTGCGTTAATGACTGGGTCAGGTTTCACAGTGAGCATTAATTCATGAAAAATAAAAGAAAAATTATTTACAACGATTTTAAGATGAATTGACAGGGTTTTGGGCGTTAATGCTACTCAATATAATTTTAGAATTTTTTTAACCAACCCAAAATTTTAAAAAACGTGTCACGTGACCAGTTGTTGTTCTAAAAATAGCAACGAAAACATGGAACTTTTTCAACCGCTTTGCAGGGAATGATTTAGCAGGTTCTCACTGAAACATTCAATTACAAATAGATTGCCAAGGAACTCTTCTAACATATTCAAACTTGTATCAGTGAAAATGTTGTGTTATTGTTGCGTAAAATGGATCCAAAGTCAAAACACGGGTTTCTACTTGCATATTTTCGTTAATTAAAGCTACTTCTAGTCAAAATGTTTTCGGTTTACGATATTTCTCAAGAAGTTGGACGTATTTTGTAGATAATTAGCGCCTAAGCCTTTAATGGTTGATAATAAAAACCTCTCCTGCAAAGCCAATGAATATATATATTTGCAACTAAATACATCGCAAAGCGACCGCCATTTTTGTCGATTGAGCCTTGGTTTACTGATGCAGCGGTATAACGAATTACTATGACAACGCAAGACGCTCAAAATGGCGACCATAATAACCAGACCAGATAAACTGTACATTTTCAGCAAAATTAGGTTCTAAACATCGTTCAAATCGATAATGTTAGATGCGGTATCTTAGTAAAAGCATTATATAACTCAATAAGAGACGCGCGTTTGAAATCTGGCAAGCATTTTTACATAACTAAGTTGACTTAACGTCAATATGATCGTCTTTATAAAATGTAGTGATGTGATATTAATTTATACTTAATAGCATTAGCATACCCAGGTTAAAAATATTCCAAGGCTCTCCAGAAAAAGGAATTTGATCCATATCTGAGCGCAGATTATAGATAAGCCTGTCACAATGACGCGCGCATGACTTGTATTTAGGCGCCAGATTCAAAATTTGCTTTGGTAGAGTAGCTTCTCGATTTGCGCAATCAATAATATTTGCAAAGTTTCCAACATAATTATCATGGTAATAAGTCTTGTACATCCACACACATGTGGATTCGCTAAAGCTGCTATTTGGCGCTTCACAAAAGATGTTACGGAGAAGATAAAACGACAATGAAACACCATATCAGCATCGCGTACGTAGTGTGCAAATCATCCATGAACGTTTCGGGCTAATGTTTACCAACAAGAAATTCTCGGTTGACTTTAAAACGCTTCAAAGAAAACTGCCAGACTTGCGTAAAAAATTCACTACTTGGAATCCAAGGAAAAAGAAAGAACGTGAGCAATACCTTGAAGCATTCTTGGCTGATAACTGGAAGGCACTATCGGTCGAACAGAAGGCTGAGCATAGCTTGATGGACTGTCGTGGCTGTTTCCACAGATATTCAGTCTACCAGTCGTTCTTTCCAGTGCAATCAAAGAAATTCCAAGGATGTCTCAAAGAAAATCCAGTGATTGTGGCTCAGAATATCGCAGCCAATACGAGTCGAAAAGCAGTCAAAGTCAATTGCACACGACGAGAGTATCAAGATGGCGCTCAAAAGATCTACAACGAGATCAATCCTGCGTTTCAGCGTGTTTTTAACGTACCATTAGAAAAAGCCCTGACAACAATTCCCTTGTTAAACATTCAAAGCAAGAAGAATCCAGCTGGAAAAAAAGAGACAGGCGTAAACAATTACGACAGGTGAAGAAGACAATAGAAGAACACTGGAAGAATACATCTGTAATGAGGTATCTTTATTAAACTATAATTTTATTTAATTAGTAAGTTTGCATTATCATTAACACAATTAAAAGTACTAAAGCAAAATTCCTGACAATAATAAGGTGAAAAACTAAGGTATATAATATATACAAGCTATTTTGCATAAGGCTAAGATACAAATGAATGCATGCAGTCAGGCTCAAGGATGAATCCTGCCAAATCTGAGCACTGTTGGGGAAGGGGGCCCTTGGGGGCAGGTTAGGGTTAGTGGTGCACATCCAGCAGTGTTCCAAAGAACATGGAAATATTGCCTCTGGCAGAGTTCAAGGGCATTATTATTGTGATAATGGAGACAGGATATTGCCAAATCTAAACTGAAATTTAAGTGGATTTATTAATGAAATAGGCCCCCTTTGCCAAGGGCAGTGGAGAACAACACCGCCCCCCACCCCGGAACCCCAGTAAATTAATTCCTGCTAGGTCTGTAAAAATATTACAACTATTATCACTTTACTAGTTGC
>CACRXK020015218.1:0-12394 GCA_902702795.2 Paramuricea clavata
TTTGCCTTATATGAATGTATGGGAAAAATTATTTGGGGCAGCAAACCTGTCATTTAATACATATGAGAAATTAATCTTTTTTGTTATGTGCAACTGCAATATTCAAATAAGTTGTTTAAAATTTATAAATTTTAGAATTATGACATCTTCTTTCAGTTGCAATAATTTAAATTGTATTGCATTAATTACCAAGGAATGTTTTCAGTTTGCATAATATAGCATGTTTTTGACAAAAATCTAATTACCATATACAGTAGAACCCAGCAGAAACACGGTTCTTGAGAATTGGAAAACATTCAAACAAGGCAAATATAGGTATAGTACACCATAGATTAAAGGAATGGGCATGCTTGGATATGACTGATGCATTTTTATAAAAAATATTTATTTTGTACATCAATGAATTATATTATATATTATTTTTAAAAGGTAAATATTAATTCTTAAAACAAGGAAGCAATCAAAGTTTTTTGTTAATATGGGGAGCAAAAGCTTATCATGTGGGTGAAAGGAAGTAAAAAAGTTTTTAGATTCAAAACTGAGCATTTCTAACTGTATCTACTGAATTGTTCCTGAGCAAATCATTCCTGAACAAAGTTATATATTGCACCCTAATGTGACCTAATCTGTCCAATGCTAGGTGAATTTACATGTCAAGGAGACTAGGAGAGACCACTAGTACTCAATACAAGTACATATATTGTGTGAAATCTTATTATCTTTCCTTGAAAAGTTCAGGGTTTGCAGTATAAAACACTTGTCAGAATGTTCAAATAAAATTACAATAGCTTTTGCACTACACATAACATATACTTTATGAATGCTCCCTAGGAACTTTTTAAAAAACTGTATGTATAATTATTAAATTTAACAAATTGAATTTAAATTACAAATATTTCAATAATAATTAATCAATTATGAAAGGTACAATTTGTACAATGGTACACCCTCCCCCCAGTGTTCTCTTTTCTTCGGGGGCACTTAATGCTTATGTGCCCCCTCTCCCGGCACACCCAACATACCACTCCTACAATGATGAAATATATATAAATATTTTTTTAAGTTAGTAGCAATTAGAACAACATTAGAATAGAAGAGAAAAAAGTTCTAAATTTCTAGTTGCCTAACCAGATGAAGCAAAATTAATTGATTCATATTATCAAACTATACAATATGGCAGAACTAAATTTTAGACAGCATCTTAATTACATCCTTTAAACCCAATGAGTGGCAGCACTCTCCACTTGACAAGTAAAATCGTCTGGCACTTAGAGTAAAGGTAAGGCACATTACCACGTAAAAGATTAATAGGATGCATTAGCCAATCATGTGATTGAGATTGATAATCCATTGACTGAGTGTTCTCCTTGACACCACCAAAATCGTCTGGTGTTAGAGTAAAATAAAAAGGTAGGCCTTGCCTGGGTGCATTGCCACTTAAAAGGTTAACATTACTATTAAAATTGACAATTTGATTGTAAGAAGTGCATACTTGCTTTGCATGATTTAGCTTGGTGGCCTCTAAGGCCACATTTGTAACATCGTCCTATAAATTTAATGAAGTAAAGATTAGTTATGTTAATATGGAATTAACAATTTCTGGTTCTATAATCACAATCTTATGAGTTCCTACAGCACCTTTCTTCCTGGAGTCCACATCATCATCTTTCTTCCTGGAGTCCACATCATCATCTTACAAAGGAAAAAAATAGAGAGTATTTTAATACTCTTAAAAACAGAAAATGGGCACATTTCTGATGGGAGGGTTGAAGATGATCAGAAAAAAGTCACATTGGGTCATTGCATTTCTGATCAGTCTTTTATAATACTATACATATGATCAAAATCATTAAATGTACCTTTCTTAACCTCTTCTTTCTTATCATCTTCCTTGTATTCCTCCTCTTCAGTAGGCATGTCATCATCATCGGGTTCTAAAATAAAGCAATTTGTTTTAATGCAACCATATAGTTACATAAATGCAACCATACCACATATGGTATGTAAATTTGGTTACCATGAAAATCAAGGAAAACGTTTACTGACTAGTATATTTATTTGCCCAAAGTCCAAACAAGTTATGGTGTTTATTACATACCAAATCTGTTGTTCTTTTCTGTTGCCACTATAAAAACCAGACAGGTATTTATACTATTTATAGTCATGAAATTTGACATAAACAGAATGAAAAAAACATAGGTGGCTTATAATGCTATCTTAAAACTAACGTAGAAAAATATTTTTGAAAATAAATTTGTTGTAAATGTTATTGTGTTATTCACAATTATGGATTATTTCGCGTATAAATATTAACCGACGACATTGCAAAAGAATTCTTGAATCTTGGGACTTACTTTTTCGAGTTGTCTGCAACCTAGAAAAGTATAATGACAAAAGTTGACTACTTAAAACCTCAATACCCTGGTACTGGAAAGGTGCAGAGTGTTTGCATGCCGACTCAATAATAAAAACGGTAATAAATTAATATTTGCGTACCTTCAAATAGATATACCACTTCTTGACAGCACTATATTAAAAAAAAAAACAATACAAAATTTTATATACTACATTTCGCCAGTACTGAAATGGCAAACAAATGTTTTAACGTCGAAAAATGGGGAGAAATAACGATAAATAACCCAAAAATATCTAAACTTGTCATAGCAGTGTAACTAAATAGCATTTAAAAAAAATATTCAGTCTAAATTAAATATATTGTTAAAAAAACATAGTTTTTTTTGCAAAACCTACCGCAGTCCACAGAAAACGAAGAATATACAGACAAATTTTGCCGCGCTTTGCGATTCAAACTACCAGTCAGTGAGCTCTATACATATGTGGAGTGATAACGTCAGGTATACAAAAATAGCCGTTCCGCACGTTGTAACCAATAATGTGTTGGCGTTGTAATGCCATTGTATGCAATAAAGTATTGGGTTGTAATGGTCTACAATTAATCCAAGCGTTAATCCTAATCCAAACCCTAATCCTAACCCCACCCCCTAACCCTAACCCCAAGGCCGGCCAGCTTGCAAGCCAATTACATTTATAACTAAAACTTTTATCTAATGCTTGTGGTTTTGTCTTCAGTTACAACCCAATACTTTATTGCATACAATGGCATTACAACGACAATACATTATTGGTTACAACGTGCGGAACGGGTGAAAATAGTGGTTGTCTCCTTTCGCAAAGCGGAAAAGTCGAATACCAGCGCGAAAGGCTGCTGGGATTCGCTAATAAATGAATGAATTTATTAGCGATTCCCAGCAGCCTTTCGCGCTCGTATTCGACTTTTCCGCTTTGCTCGGGAGACAACCTTAATTGAAATAGCTGTATACCATACCTATAGTTTTCCACTGGTTTTGGCTGGTGGGATTAATTAGACTGCGTTTCTTGCGTATATATCTATTAAAATGCCGAGAGAGACTATTTACCCCACTGTTCGTATATCGAAAAATTAAAAACATATTTATTCCAGCACATCCACATAAAATACCTTATTTCAGTAATTCTGTTCATTTTCTTGCATGTTTTCCAACCTTTATAAATTACAACTTAAAAAAATTGAACAGGGCGGAAAGGGAATGAAACAGTTTGACTAAATATGTAGTAGTTGCCAAGTTGGTAATTTACAAAATGTAATTTACAAATGCTATATTATAATAAAATATTTAACGATTACTCGCCGAAGGCGATTATCGAGGGATATTCGCCGAGAAGAAGTCGATATGAATATTCCCCGATAATCACCGAGCCTGAGGCCAATAATTGTTTTAGTATTTTTGCACAAGTTTTTTGTGTTTTTCTGGTCTGAATTAATTTTAATTTCGCTTATTTATTTATTTATCACTAACTTCAACAAAACGGCTAGCCGCCATTTTGAAAATTTCGATATTGTTATATTCATATAACAGATTAATACGTCAAATTTGACCAATCACCTTGTAGGATTTGTTATGTTCACTTGTGCAAAAATACTAAAATACATTAAATGTAAATGTATCATGTCAAGTTTGTTCGTTCACTGCAACCAGGTATATCAATCATGTTTCGCTCGCTACTCTGGTTTAAATAAATGATTACAAAGCCCAGTCGAATTGTAATCAAGACCCAACGTTTCGACACTCCAGTCTAGTGTCTTCATCAGGGGTGTTTTTATAAATGATTACAAAGCCCAGTCGAATTGTAATCAAGACCCAACGTTTCGACACTCCAGTCTAGTGTCTTCATCAGGGAAGACACTAGACTGGAGTGTCGAAGACACTAGACTGGAGTGTCGAAACGTTGGGTCTTGATTACAATTCGACTGGGCTTTGTAATCATTTATTTAAACCAGAGTAGCGAGCGAAACATGATTGTATCATGTCAATTTACAAAATTAGTCAACTTCGTCCCCAGGGCATTTTACCTCCACGGCTGAAGGTCGGCAAAAATGGCCGTGGATTATAATTCCTTTGCAGTATAATTTAATTTATTCCAACAATTCTGGTGCTTTAATATTTTTTCTCCTAAAATTATATGGTAAATTTCGAGAGTATAGTCAAGATTCACTTACGTCCCTTATACTTGCCTTATACTTAAGTTGGCAAATGGTTCATTACATTATTTACTATTCTTACTTTTGACAAGAAGATTTAATTCCACATAAATTATCGTATTAAAACAGACAGAAATCCGGGGTGTCATGTTACAGCTGATCCCAAGGACATTTTCACCGACCTTCAGCCAAGGAGGCAAAATGCCCTGGGAACGAGGTTGAAATTATTTAATATGAAATTAATAAAATCAATGTTCACACAATATTTTTTATGTACTTTTACACGTAAATCCAGGTAATGTACAGAACTTCGTTTTGAAAGATTGTAAGGATATAGAGATGGTACTGTAATGGTCAAAGCAGCCGAAGCGTTCATGCTTTTGTGACACAGACACGTGAATCGACCACAGATCTTTGTAGTGTTCAACAATATTCACTACAACAATGTTCCATAATACATCAATGTCACTGATCATGAGAATGTTCATGGACTTATTCATGGGCAGTCAATGTTCCATATTTTTATGGGACCATCTGGTAGCACATAGGTCTTGCTTAAGATGATATGGTAACACATGCAAGCGCGTTCACTCTTGTATAAACGTATTTCGTGCTAAGGTGACATAAACACGTTCTCTCTTGTAAACATAATTCTTCTTTTCTTGCTTACGATGATATGGATATATAAAAATGTTTTCTTTTGTAAGCATACCGTGTAACTTCCTTTAATTCTTCTTATGAACATATTGATATCTCATATGTTATTACAGAAAGTATACAAGCAATATCAATTGACATTCTTGAATATCGATCGAGTCCCATCAAAACTTCTGATAACTTCTTCATTTTTTTTTCATTGCCAACTCTCAGTAGTATAGAATAGTAAACATTCCGTAAAACCGTTGATTCTTTTCTTTGTATTCCTTCCAGTACGACTTCGTTGTTGTCTTCCGTTTAGTTCTTAATTCACTGAACGTTTCAAGAAAGATAGAATGCTTGGCTTCTTTAACAGGTTAGATACATTATATACATTACAGTTACGTTACATTTAATTTAATTTATGTTCTCTATATAGTCCATATACACCTTTATAAATGAAACAGACATCGAATGGTAAAAAATTAAAATACATTAAGTTATCTAGATTGTTTTAGATTGACTATACTTTTACGATTCGACTGATATCTTTTCTGTACCTAAAAATAAAGAAAACATCTACGGTTAACTATAAAAAATAAAGGTAAAATGCTATAGAAATACAGTGGAATGACACGACTTGCTTACCTCTTTAATCATCACCAATAATTTGTTAATGCAATTTTTATATAATATATACTCCAATCATAATTTGTCAATCCTCGAACACATGTGACATGCGCAGGTGTCATTGACAATTTAAATTTTCACTCACGTCCTTACTCTGTCAATCCTCGAACACATAAAATGTGCAGGTTCATTGACAATATACAAACATGCACTAACTGCATTTCCTCGTTCTGTCAATCCTCGAACACATAAAATGTGCAGGTTCATTGACAATATTCAATAATACAAACATGCACTAACTGCATTTCCTCGTTCTGTCAATCCTCGAACACACACACAATGTGCAGGTTCATTGACAACACATTACTGATGCTTGAATAACACAAGCTTCGAAAACTGTTTACGTATTACCTTGTCATGCATTCTCGCATTTGTCAACTTGCTTAAATGGTGCATACGAATGGTCACATAACTCTGAGAACAGCATTTAATCAAACTAAGTATGTGGTTGTTCCCTGGAGTCGAATCAAACATGTGTTGGTCCAATGTACTAAAGACCCCTCTTTCAACACACGCTGACAACACCGTCGCAGTGATCGCATTTGAAAGTCCAGCGCTATGAGGTAAACCACCTCCATTTGCATTTAGCATTCTCATGACACACTTTTCCGTTTCCTTGCAGATCTTTAAAAGTCCGAGGGACGGCAATCTAAGACCTCCATTCGTCTTCCATGTTACGAACAAGTCTGGAATGCTTTCCTTGTTCGTTGTCAAAGCCGCTACACATTGCGGACAATGGATCTTTTTCTCTACCATTTTCACCACATACCCAGCGATATAGGATATGGCAGCTTCTTTGTACTCCGATAGTTCCATGGCATTGGAAACATCACAGTAGTCGTGATCATCTGCAGCTGGCGGTCTCAACGCCAAGTCATATCTCCTTGCAATTGCAACATCAGAAATTCCAGTAGGCAAGGAGTTGATTTCATGCTGATCCTGGACACTATTCAATATCTCCGTATCATCTTGAGGAGTGCAGTTTCCACGTCCTCCTTCGATGTTGTGCCTCATCAGCAGTTGCTTGTATGCTGCTATAAATTGACGAGTTGTTGGATTATTATTCCACCCTCCAGACGCTCGCACAGCTGAAAAGAATAACTCCAAGTGATCTTGACTCATCTTGTACGTCAGAAGATACTTGAGCACTGGATTCTCGGCATTAACGAGATCTTCTGCTAATCCCACAACAGCATTGATGCCCAAAAGGAAACCAAGAAATCCTGTTTTCCTTTTTGACGTGAGGATCGATTGGCCATCTGACGTTTTCAGATTTCGAATGTAGTCACTTGCCTCATCTAGAAACCTCTTCGTGTACTGGTAGTTTGATCTTCTAATTGGCGCCTTGAAATTTCTCGCCAACGGATTCCTGGAATTTAGAACATCAAAAAGATGATCAAATACACGGATAAATTTGACTGCTGGACCACACCCTTGAAATTGTGGCAATTTCAGCTTACCTTCACAATACTCTAAAGCATCTGCAACACTCGAACTGAGCGCCTGCGCTGCCAGGTTTACCTTCATTTTCTGCGGCTTCCACTTAATGTGAGCGGATCGGAGCTTATTGGCTAGATGTAAACCCTCTGATTCTTGTAACTTATGCAATTCCTCCAAGAATTGCCACTTTACGATTCTGCCATCTTTATCCTTTAGAAATTTCCAATCCGACATGGTGTTTCTCACTAACTTTATCATGTGACAAGCATCTAGGAAAATATAGATCTTGGCTGTCGGGTCACATGGATGTTGGAAGTACGCTTGCAAGCTCTCAGGTGACAGTTGTGCGCCGAGCAATTTCAACATTGCCTGGTGTGACGTGGGACCATCGCACGTAAAAGAGACCACCTTCACCCCTACTTCGTGCAACTTGGTTATGCATTCTTTGGTCAAGTTGGCTTTCTCTTCTCCAGTAAGACCATTCACTAGAAAATATCCACATGGTACTTTCCAACCGGAGTTCACCGACACCGCCATAAATACAAGGGCGTCCGTTGCTTCGGGTAGCGAGTCGTCATTGATGCCTGTACCAAGGTCAACATAACCGCGGAACTGCTTACCATCCCACTCGACATGTTTACGTATGGACATCTCATCAAGCATAAGTGCGCATACAACTTCTTGGTTATCTCGCTCTGCAGCTAGAACTTTGGCTCTTAATGCCGCCAATGCGTTCTTAGTGAAACCTGGTTCGCCATTCATAGAACTATACCACGACCGAATCACGGATACATGTGGCAGCCCTAAATCAAAACTATTCCGAACATAGTTATACGCTTTTGTAGAATAAAATTTCAAGGTCAGGGCAAATGACCGAAGCTCGGGGGGATACGCCCCAGGATTTTTCTTTCTCTTTTGTGTCACTAACCTTTTCATGAGTTCCCTAGGAACTCCAGAAAAAGTCGTTTCTAAAAGAGCTGCACAATCACTATTGATTAGATTTTTCTCTTTCAGTTCACTTACCACTGAAGCCAACGTGCTAACCTTTCTGTTCCTTCTTCTCGTTTTCTGTTGGGCTATTTTCAATTTCTTCTTTAGATTTCCTACTTCACCTATAAGATTATCCACTTGTCTCCTCACTCTACGAGGAGATTTTATACAATACGAGTGATCATTTGCACTTTTCTCCGAAGAACTGGTTGTACGTGCTCTTTTTGGAGACGTGCTTACCTCGTTTATCTCAACCTCATTCGAGTACGTTCTCTTTCTTCCTAGCATACTTACACTGTCTTCGTTCGTCACCTCTTCAGTGATGTCCTGCATGCTTACACTATCTGTAGTAGTTACCTCCTCATTGACCACCTGTAAACTTGATGCTTCATCACTTACTTCATTTTCATTTCTTATTACTGCTACTATTAAACAATCTTGTTCTGGTGGCATACCTTTCAATTGCCCTACCTCTGTAACTTCCCTGTCAATGGGTTTCTCATTCTGCCCTCCATTCTTTGAAACCTAAAGAAGTTAAAATTACTGAACTTTCATTGTTTGACCAGGCGATCCAGAAGAAGTAGCTATGTTCTCTTTATAGTTACTCGTATACGGGATGGAAATGTCTCGTAGGGAAATTTCGTTTCATAATTTTCCATTTAAACAAAAATACTACTTGTCTTGAATTATTATAGTGTATATTACACACTATTCAGGGTACAATTTGAAATACAAAAGTTTGTACGCATGGCACGACTACCATGATTATTGGAAAATTATATACGGTAGTACTCAGTGTTTTCCAGTCAATTTCAATCGACTGGGCTATATCGATCGTCTGCCAGGAGGCATAGTTAAAGAAGAGGGGAATAGCAAACTAAACTGAAACTATATGAAATGACTTCTCCATCAGACCGCATTTGAGAGGTTTAAATAAATCCAAAAAGAAATGTAAGCAATATAACAGGCCGATTCCAATACCAATCTAGGTGATTTTTTATTTTTTTGCAACTTGAAGGTCAACATAGAAACTTATTTAAAACACTGTTCCTGACCAATGTGCTTTAAAGGTAAAATATATTAACCTCTGATTATGATCACTATCAATACCTCAGACTGACAAAGTCTGATGACCTAATATCAAATACCTTGCCTGCCATTAATGCATCAGGGTTATTTAAGATAGAGCTTAAGGCTGCAAATTATGTGTATAGGAACTTAATTGCCATTGGTTGCATGGGCCCAAGTCTGTTAGGATCAACAAATTGAAGAGCAGGAGTGCAACAGTTATTAAGGCTTGCCCCCTATAGCAGCTCCAAATGTTGCAAATAATTTTAATGTTCTGAGACACCCTTCTTCCTAGCTTAACCTCCAATCTTTACTTCCTAAATCCACCTCCCCCCAACTTTGTGGTCTTTAATAATGCTAGCACTAAATTATACTGTACATTCTATATGCAAAAAAATCATTAATAATTCACGACGAGGAAAATACAAAAGAAACTAGAAGGCACTCAGAGACTGCATACCTCCGCCTGCATTGAATTTCGGTCATGTGAAATGCAACTAAGACAATAGATAATGAAGGCTGAAGCTTAATGAGGTTTTTATCATCTCATTATTGTCTTAGTACTGCGTGCATACATTATACACGTCCTAATTACGCATTCAGTGAGTTTTTTTTAATTGACCAGGAAAAGCAAGACAAAATTTTGTTCATTTCTCGTTCAATTTTTAACCAAATTCAACCAAATTTTAATCAGTTCTTCCTTGGCCGATGGGAAATGCATTAAAAAAATTTCGTATGAATATGTTTCGTATTTCTTGAGTTATCGTGCTCACAGACAAACACACACACACACATACACACACACACACATACACACACACATACAAACCCAGATGATTACATAACCTCCTGGCGGAGGTAATGATTACATATAACCTCCTGGCGGAGGTAACAAAGAGTTTATAATGAGTTTTAACTTATATTGATTGCATACTTGAGATAAAATATTTTTTTTAAATAAAATGTTTTTCCGACCTACCTACCCATATAGAACATGGCTGTGAAACCTGAAACCAACTATTTTTTTTATTTGGCCTAATTAACCTGTGAACGGGCCATGCACTGGGTATGATATTGCTATTCCACTGACAAATCTAATCTAAAACCGGATGTAGAAATGTGTTTATTATATCAACAAATAGTTATAACAAATAAAGACACACACCTGAGAATACTGAAATATTGTTGGGATAGCATTTGGTTTCAGTATAACTCGTTCTCTATCCTTCTTCACCATATCCGGGCTAAAATGTTGCGAACAAAGGCGACTTCCTTTCGTGGGGACAAACTTAACAGGGGCATTCTTGTTCACATTTTCCATCCATTTTGCATATAGCTCAGGGTTATTCCTGGCATCTGGGAAACTGGAAGAGAATACAGTACATCTATTACCATATATAATTGTATATTTTAATAATTACAAATATTTTTCTTCCAAATGTTAATTAAAATATATTATTTCATAAATAGAGTTATATTAATCAGATTATATCCACCCACATGTCTAATCATTGCACCCTAATATGTTCTAGCTGCAGCACTTTATCATTTTTCAGGGTAAATTATTCAGTGCTGGAGCTCATTATGGGTTAATTATTATTAACCCATTAAGTTGCATATAGTGCACCCTAACACATCCTATACTTATTATTAATTTACTCTGTTAAATTAATGTCTCCATGTATATGCAAAACGATTTTATCTAGACCTACTATTCAGTTAAGGGAGAGCACTGGTGCTCAATGGATTAAATTAAACTTTTGTGTACTTTATATATTTTACTATAAATTTATTTATAGTAACAGTTATAATGGCCACCACTCAGGCTCAGTAGTATTAACATAAATTACCATATATTTCTTTGAGGCCTCACATTTTATTAACCCAAATTCAATTTGTCATGAATATACATGCATTTGATGTCTGTTTTTGACACCATTAATTGCCCATAATTTTGGCATTTCAGTTCTGATTGCATATACTATATTGTACATGATAATTTAAATTAGGATACCTTCGAAGTAAAGAATCCAGTGAAAAGTCCAAGTATAATTTATAAAACTCAAATAAAATTTTTCCCAAAAGGCAAAATATATTAAAAAAGTATATTTTTTGAAAGTCGTATAAAATCCCCTTAGGCCTTAGATAGTATAAATTAATAGAGTATGTCATTGCATGTCCACACAAACCATCTGGCAGTACCCTGTCCACTATATAATGTATAAAAATACAACCGACTCCACTTTCAGTTTGTATATTTGGCATATTTGAAAATTTTAATCTTAAAAAACAGGTCAAATTTTTACTGCGAAATTGGTAATATAAATATAAAAAAGCTATAGCAACTTGCACTGCACAATAACTAGTGAGTGCTCGAGTGATTGGTAAACTAAAAATATAATAAATATACAGTCTCTGTTGTTTGAAATGACGGCCGGGTTTTGACATTGGTACATTTCGTGCCATGTCTGCAGACACGGCATTCAGTTGTTATATTGATTTTTAAATTTTTCTCATGAATTATTAAAGATTTTACGATTTCTTACCGGTGAGAAGAAATATCCTGCCTTGAAAAAGTATTGTGGCATCCATAGGCCGAGCAAAAACGTGGCATTTTTGCGAAGTTGTTTCAGTTTGTAAATTGTAAAGTTTGTTTTCTGTATATAAAAAACAAGCAAAGCCAAAGGCGGGAAAATGCCAAAATCCAGGGGGGTGAAATTGTCGTCAAAAGCCGAGGATCGCGGTTGGTCAGTGGTAATTACCATGAGGATTTGGGACCAGTGGCGTCATTCTGGCGTCAGCAAACGTGAAAATCCTTGAAAATCCGCCATGTTTTTGGCTTCACCTCTTGATGCCGAGCAGGTCCTCCAGTAATATAGTATAGCTCAGTGGATCAGATAGGTAATATTTAAAAACATGTCAGCTGTGGTGTGGGGAAAATAAGTTTAAACTGCCAAATCTACCAATTTTTTATGTGTGTGTAAAGATAGTGCAAGTGAGAGTCTGCTATTTTACGCGCGTCGAAACACT
>CACRXK020015219.1:0-12393 GCA_902702795.2 Paramuricea clavata
GTTTTGTTTTGTTTTGTTGAAGGTTGATAATTTTCAAAAGTAACTATATCACGAGTTTGTAAGCCATGTGAAATATTTGACTTCTAAATACAACCAAAACAGTAAAACTGTCTGTGATTTATCTTTGAATGTAGTTCATCGTTTCTATTGAAAAATGTTGGAGAATGGGTATAGGTAGTAAAGTACAGAAATTATCAGGTGAATGTAAAAAATCCTCTGCCTCGGGACTCAATAAACATGCATGTCATGCATGCGCTGTCCTTTTTGCGGTAGATAGTACTTAGTAGCCTCCATGCATGATCAAGCAAAAGAATAACAGCAATATATACAGTATAAAAACATAATTTTTCTGATATACACAAATGACATTTTATTACGAATATATAGCTACATACATCCATTAATCATACTCTCAAATCAATAGTCAGACATAAGATTTACCTTGGTAGCTATTTAATCCAGTATAAAACTAGCAGTCAGCTTTCGTTGAGACTTGAGAACAAGCCGTTTATATCTATACGACAGTCTAGTGTACCGCAGACACTATATAAAATATGTATTTAAGAATTAAGGGAAATATCGCTTTTTTATTTTCTCTAGTAAAATAAACGCGTACTATACATTAACACTGTACTGTATACCGACTTTAAGCCTGCAGCATACGAGAGCTATCTGCTGAGCAAAAAGTTACTCGTGCCTGTTAGCTCAGCAGATAGCTCACCGATCAAACATGTTTGATACGTGAGAAAAGGTTGCATGAGGCAAAAAATTCAGTAAAATGAACGCGCACACGGTGAGCTATCTGCTGAGCTAACAGGCACGAGTAACTTTTTGCTCAGCAGATAGCTCTCGTGTGCTGCAGGCTTTACAGTATTATATCGATGTCTATACTGTATTAAATAACAGTGTCTCACACTACAGCAGCATGCCATCATTCTTTTATATAAATCCGTATATATTTCACAACTATGAAATAGAAATCCTCTTGTATTTATATTATTATAAAGAATCAAAATCGTCATCGATCACAGTAAAGCAAATGACAATGTCACAAATATTCAAGCTGTTTATCATGCAAATTTATATTTATTATGCGGTGTCTAATTGTATTGACTATTGTCTATAATATCAGAGAAATAGGCTGAGTTATGTACCGTATAATTAGTACGTAAACTGTACTTGCATGTTATTCCGTCGAGTAGCCGGCTGTTGTGGTATTATTTTACCGTGGATTTGATAACGGAGAGGTATATACTTCGACTTATTTCTTAATCGTTAAATTTCAGCATAGTGATTTCAGTGAAGCGAATGCAGGAAATTACACACCACGCAGTCTTGGCGATATTTCGAAAATCATAAGATCCCTCTTGTCGTTATTAACTGATAAATCCTTTGAGTCGAGTATCAGGATATACTGGTCAATCTAGAAATATATTATCTTCATATCTTGTATACATACATACATACAAAACTTTATTTAGACCCCGCTAGCCTCAACAGCCGTTGGAAGGCTGGTTTCCATGAGGGGCGTGAAATTACCTATTTACAAGCGACGTGTGATTTAATACTTCGACAAAGCGATCGACATGTAATATTGGATGGCACACTACAGGATTAATATAAAGTACCTTTTAGGAGTTTCTTTCACATTACTATTAACGCTCAAGGTTACAATATATTTTTAGTAACGATAAAAGTGTGCTATTAATAGGCGTGCCTTTGCTTTGTTTATTTTTACATTTGACGGCATCGGCAATAATTCCCTTGCCACTCCTCCCTGAGTATTTTTAGAACGCTAATTGAAAACACCCCAGATTCTGGGTTGTCACGTGACCAGGCCCAACCAGGGTCTTTCCGCCGCTTGGGGCGTGCGAAGGTAAGAGCCTGGGTACGAGGTTGTATATTGCATTAAAACTCGTGTACCCGCCACTTCTGCACATGCAGTCAAGGTATTGGCATTGCCAATTTACCATTACGGCAGTAGTAAAACATTTATAATTTGCGGTTTCAATGCGGTTCAACTCGACCGAACCTCAACCTAACCGCAACCTAACCTCAACCGAACCTCAACCTAACCGCAACCAAATCTCAACCTAACCGTAACCTAACCGCAACCTAACCGCAACCGCACTGTTAGGTTATTTCTGGACAGTACTGTAGCTTGTAGTACTTACATGGTTAACTGTGCTTAACAGAGGTTTTGTTCAGCACGATCTGTACGGGATCTTCAACAGTGCTCAGGAGATAACTACACGGACCACTACATTTTCCACTCTGAATACAAATCAATTTCGTTACAAATTTACTACGTTTCGGGTTAGGTTAAAACGCGGAAGCGGATGCGGAACGGAACGGATGCGGAACGGAACGGATATAGGGTTAAAATGCGGAACGGAACGGAACGGATAGGGGTTAAAATGTGGAACGGAACGGATATGCGGAACGGAACGGATATGGGGTTAAAATGCGGAACGGAACGGATATGCGGAACGGAACGGATATGCGGAACGGAACGGAACGGATATGGGGTTAAAATGCGGAACGTAACGGATATGCGGAACGGAACGGAACGGATATGGGATTAAAATGCGGAACGGAACGGAAATGCGGAACGGAACGGATATGGGGTTAAAATGCGGAACGGAACGGATATGGGGTTAAAATGGGGAACGGATATGGGGTTAAAACGCGGAACGGAACGGGAATAAAACGTTTTTTAAAAACAGACATGATTTCTCATGATTTCTCTTGTAAAATTTGAGAAAAATAATCCGGATGTTTTTATCAATCTTTTTGGATTCAACGAGAAACTAATGATCTATCCCATTCGCGTATCGGGAAATCCTAATCCCATCAATCTTCTTTTGTGGAACGAACATTATGTCGTCGTGAAGGATTTGTCTAAATTACTTGGAAAACAGTTGAGTAAACATAAGTGTAAGAAACACATATGCGATAATTGTCTGAACGCATTCGGATCTCAGAAATTACTGGCCGAACATGTTAAATTATGTTTCGATCACGACGCGCAAACGTGTCTTTACGCGAAACCGGGTCAGATTTTAAAATTCATGGGTTATGAAAAAATCTACGACGTTCCGTTTGCCGTCTACGCGGACACGGAATCTCTTCTCAAACCGTTACCTCACGACAAGGAAGATTACCTTCATTATTCGAGTACGAAGAAAACTCAGGAACATGCGGCGTGTGGATTTGCATATTTGATCAAATGTTTCGACGACGAGATTTATACGCCGAAATACGTGAGTTATACGCAACAATACGAGGGAGAAGACATCATGAAAAAATTTTACGATCTTCTCGAAGCGGATGTTAAAGACATTCAGGAAAGATTTGGAGTCCCGGTTCCTATCAATATGTTACCGGACGACATTGAAGATTTCATATCGTCCGAGACGTGTTATGCGTGCCACGGTCCGTTCACGAAGGACAATAAGAAGGTGAAAGACCACTGTCATTATACGGGTGAATACCGTGGTGCGGCTTGTAACCGTTGTAATTTAAGAATGAAGAATCCAAAATTCATTCCGGTCTTTTTCATAATTTAGCGGGTTACGATGCGCATCACGTCGTGAAATGTTTCGGGGCGAGTGAAGGCGACGTCGACTGTATTGCACAGACGGCAGAAAAATACATCTCGTTCACGAAGGATGTGGTGGTCGGAACGTATGTGAACGAAAAAGGTGAGACGAAGAATATGGTGCGAAAATTACGGTTTTTAGATTCGTTTAAATTTATGTCGTCGTCGTTAAAAAACCTTGTGAAAGATTTGGGGGAGAATGACTTTACGTTGACGGACAAGATTATGGGAAATTACACGACGGATCAACGTCGGATGTTGAAACAAAAAGAAGCGTATCCGTACGAATGGATGGATGAATTTTCTAAATTCGACGAACCGTCACTTCCGTCCAGGGATAAATTTTACAGCAGTTTGAACGATGAAAATATCACGGACGAAGATTATCAGCACGCGCAAAAGATATGGAAGTCGTTCGGAATGAAAACAATGCGTAACTATCACGATCTGTATTTACTAGTCATACTTTTCGCCGAAAATAACTTCGGCCCCTTCAAACATATTTCCTTTGTAATAGTCTTGTTCGAATCCCCATCAAAAACACTATTCAGAGTGTATTGCATCTTTTATCACGGTATTTCCATTTCTTGTCCGGCTGTGCCGGCTCGAAATGGCTAACCCAACCGGAAATACGACTAAAAATACGTCAAAACAATGCGATGTTTTTGACAAAAAGCGCGTGCACTATTTATGTACGAAAAGTATATAAGCACGACGAGTCGTGAGAGAACACATGTTTATGGGAGGGGAGGGGGGGGGGGCAAGAAAATATACTGGTTATATACTTATCGCGGCATATCCCTGATAAAATATAACTGTGAAACCAAATCTGCCAAATCAGCGGCAACGGCTATCGGGCAATACCTAAACAATAAGCGACTATAAACAGTGTGATTTAGACCTAAATGCTTCTAACTAATCGTACAGCTTTAGCTAAGGTAGTTTTATAGGCCTAGGCTTGTTTACTCGAAGAAATAAACGCTTTTGACGAGCTCTTTGGTTATTTATTGAACTACATGACTCGACGCTGATTATATAACATACGGTTATTCGGGTCAAATAGGGGTTACGAAAAAATTCGTCAAAAATTCAATTCTAAGTTGCCCCAAAATATTATTTGATCAATGGCAAGCAAAACATATTTCTTTGACCTGGTTATGAATTTTTTGTCTGAATCGATGTAACAATGGAGAAATTTGCTGCCTAATATGACATATAATAAAGAGGTTCGAAAATAAAAAAACATTAAGAAAATCTGTAAAATATTCACTTTTTACAGAAATGTCTCTAAATTTCGTCTGTTAATCAATAAAAAACTCTAATTTATAAAACGAAATCATGTTTTGTGAAATATTCCCACTATCGTGCAAAATAGAGCGATTTTGGTTGTGCCGTAGAATGACCTCTAAAAACCGAAAGTGGCCTGGGAAAACCAATTTCGACGTCTCTCTTCTTCAATATTTATCCGATCGAAATAAAACTTTCACAACATTGATACTTCATATAGGCCTACATTCTGACAAAGTTTGAAGAATTTTGAATTTTCTCATTTTACACGCCTTACCTGACTATTACAGACAACCGCTCTTAACCTCTCTAATGAACTTTAAACTTCGCAGTCTTCGCTAATACTTTCCTTTCCCCGGGGGTAATTAGCCGGGTGGAATTAGTACCCTCGCCCCGGGCTTACGCCCGGAACGGCGCTCCGCGCCGTTGGCTTGAGGATTATTATACTATACAGGATGTGAGTATCAGAAAAAAGTAGACAATTTTGAAACTGCTCTCAATACACCCTTTCGATAATTACGTCATTTGGCCTGGGAGCCTCGCTCTGATGAATCGTGAGCCAATCATCTTGCGTGATATACTGATGAGAGCGATAGGAGCCCTGAGCTATAATATATCTGGAGGAAGTGCTCGGCATGAAACAGTGTCGCCAAAAACATGGCGATTTTCGGTCTGCTGACGCCAGAATGACGCCAGAATGATTTTGGCGAAACTCGTAATTCGTCATCAAATACTGACGCCATGGTCCTAGCCAGTGCGCGTTTGAGAGGCATTCACCCCCTTGATAATATTCAAAATGGCGGACGTCCAGGGGGGAATGCCTCTCAAACGCGCACTGGCTAGGACCATGGCGTCAGCATTTTGATGATGAATCATGGCGTGGCAGCGGTTACTCGAGTCGACCTTCTGTGTACCTTATTCTGTGTCCTCGTGGTAATTACAACTGACCAACCGCGATTCTCAGCTTCAGACGAGATTTCACCCCCTGGTTTTTGCACAAAAAAGCTGAAACTCTGCTGAAATTTATATAAAAAACATCAAGAAAAAATGCCGAGTTTTTACATGGCTTCATGATGCCACAATTATTTAATATCAAGAAGAAACGCTTCTTTTTACTGGTAAGATGTATTAAACTATTTTTCTGTGCTTCGTTTGTACTATAAAATACATACCGGTTTTTAAAAGAAAAATTGGATACAAAATTTACAAATATATAAACGACGCTCTAGAGCAGCTGGTGTTTTTCTGCCTTTATCACGTCACGGCGTGCGGATATTGTTGGGCTACCTATGCTTTATCACTTTTCTTTGTGTTTTATTTTGCTATTTCGGCAGGTTATAGTTGGGTTTTTTTCAAAAATCCTTTCCCAAAGATCCAACATCAATTTTCACATACAGTATTAGTAAAATAAATGCCTTGAAAAATAATGGACAAATGGTGTCAAGTCCCAACTTATCCTAGGGTTTTAAGTATTATATTGTCATAGGAGGCCCAATATATGGTTGTAATGGGCACAAAAAAGCTAGGTAAAAACTGTTCCTAACAAGTGTCTCTGTATGAGTAAGTGTTGAATAAAAGTTTGCAAGTCACACCACAATTTTGAGTTGTGATTTTAATAGACACTTTAATTTTTTTCTTGGCTAACATAGAAGAGTGGACCCGGGCCAATAGATAGTAATTGTACAAGTAAAGTTCATAGTTCATATATAAAAAGTCCAGCAAATAATAGACATGAATTTTTCTTGAGTGAACATGAATTTATGGATAGTACATAGAAGTAGGTAAAGGTCAATGGGTGGGAAGGGATGCCCATTTCACAACACTCTAATTTCTATATTTTAATACTTGAAAGGAAAAAATAATATGTTCAGTAGCATGTAGACCAAATTATATAGATAATATAGTATGTGACTGATTGGATGTATTCTCTGACACTTTTCCAGATGCCAAAAAAAATCCTGAGATGTGTAGAAAACTTATTTTATGTTATTTTATGAAAAGTTAAATTTTATGCCACAAAGGGGAATCACCTTTGTTTGAAGCAATTACTGTAGTATAATATTGCACTTAACCCATCGAGTGGCATGCAGCACTCTCCACTTGACGAGTAAAATCGCCTGGCATTAGACAGAGTAAAATACTAAAGTAGGGTGCATTGCCACTTAAGGATTTAACTCGATCAATGAGCACCAGCTCCCTAGTATTCTTCATATAAAGAATACTAATAAGGCAGTATCTATTGTTGTCGTGTCCTCATTAGTATTTTTTTTATATAAAGAATACTAATAACGCGGTATATCTATTGAATTTGTAGTCGTATTTGAAACCGTTTAATAAACTCGCAGGTCGTGTTTTCAGTCTAAAGCCACTCGCACTGCGCGCTCGTGACTTTAAACCTAATAAAACACTCCTGCTCGTTTATTAAACAGTACATAAACCATATACTGGTCAGCCCATAGAGTGGAAGAGCTCTACCCTTGCACTGATAATTTTCTCTGGCATTTGACAGGAAAATTATATGGTGCATTGCCACTAATCAAAAGGGATAATAGAGGCCCACAACAACTCTCTTGTTCTCTATGCAATATGCAAATTAGATAAATGCTTGAATTAAGCATGCATGAAAGGCATTAAAAGGCAAAAATTTTACGACATGAACGATTGAACGGAATTGTGATTATAACAATTTATCGCGCAAGAAATAAATTTATCGCGCTGTAGATATATCTATTGCGCAATAAATCGATTTATCGCGTAGTAGATATATCTATCGCGCAATAATGGATTTATTGCGCAATAAATAATGGTAATTGAACTGAGTGGAGTGCAATTTGGACTGAATTGATTTCAGTCCAAAATTGCACGACACGAAATTCAATTTCCATTTTATTATATTCATTTTGAAATCTTAAATCTTTTTTATACCGGTAACGTTTTTGTTTGCAAAAGACACACCTCCGGCACCTCCCTGAGTGCTGTAGCATAGCAACAGTAAGCGAACAAGATGAAAAGTTTTGTAAGTTTTGTTTACAAATACGTTCATATACTGCAAAAAATGCCAAAAATCTTAAAGAAATGAAGACATTTATAAAGAATAAGAGACAACGCAAGTAAGTTTAAACATATTGTAGGTCTTACGAGTGATTGAAAGAGTTTTGGTGCAGTTTTGTGCGTTTAAAATTGGAAATATATTACAATAGGCGAATTTTATACCTTTGTTTTCCCGGAGTTCTGTCTGTCCTGACGCTTTAAATTTGCTTTTGTTGGCATTTTTGCCAGTTACTATTTGTGAAATTTCAAAAGAATTAAAATTCTTTGCAATTCTTTGATAGTTTACTGTAGCTATCCATATTTTTTTGTTTTTATGTGCAAAAAATTGCTTAGGCACTCAAGAGTATTAAATCGTGACATGTAAATTTTTTGTTTTTGCTCATTTGCCATATCACATTTTTCTTAAAATTCATTGGCTGTTTGAATCCTATGATTAAATATGATTGGTTGGTTGAAGTCAGCACTCTTAATGTGATTGGTTGAAAGAAGGTGCGATTTCAGCACGAATCGCACTGCTAGGAGTGCGATTCGTGCTGAAATCGCACACTGTGAACTAATCAGATTGCAGGAAACACCATTGATTTCAAAATGAATATAATAAATAGATTTATCGCGCAATAAATGATTTATCGCGCAATAACAAAAATTATGGCATGTGCTAAAACCTGGACGATGGACTGGACGATGGACGATGGACTGGACGATGGACGTCCATCGTCCAGGTTTTAGCATTTGTGCTAAAACCTGGACAATGGACGATTTTTATTTAGCTACAGCCGTTTCAACAAATTCAGTCTCCGGCTATCACTTTGTCACTATGCCAGGCCTTAAAATATCCAGTTTTACAGGGCCGTCTGACAAAATGTCCGATGAGGTTGAGTTTGGGTCGGACATATGTCCGATGACCTTTCGAGGAAAGTTTTCTTTCGAATTAATCTCGGACTCTCAAGATTGACTTTTTGCTGCGCCTTATCTCTGGTTTTATGCGCCCAATAAGGACAAAAATACCACCGTTCGATTTAGCGTACGAAATTGTACTTACGGATGTCAACTGTATTACTAAACAAAAGAATTCTAGCGATTTATGGCCTTTGGAAGTCAAGCGTGATTGCATTGACAAATCGCTCAAAATTATTAAACTAATTAAAAATGCAGTACGTTCGATTCTTGGTCACTTTGGTATCGTTGGTTTTCTCGTTTTCAGTCGTATACCAGTCGATACGACTAATTTTTCTCGTCATTTTGATAGTATTTTGAGCCCAAACTATTTTATTTTGAAGGTTTTAAAGTGCAGTTTTAATTAGCGAAATTATATTGTTGACAAATCGCTCAAAATTATTAACACTGATTAAAAATGCAGTACGTTTGATATAATATTGGTATACCAGTATGTTCATCACACTTTTCTCTTCATTTTGATAGTATTTCATGTGCTAAAACCTGGACGATGGACGTCCATCGTCCAGGTTTTAGCACATGCCAAAAATTATCGCGCAATAACGAAAATTATCGCTCAATAAATAAAATTATGGCACAATAAAATATTTGCGGTGTAGTGTCCCTCACAGTGCTCTGTATATGCCCATATCAAGCACACCGCATGCTCATCCGTGCTTCTTTTTTCAATAGGTACATCGTTTTCTGAAGTAGAAAATTTGAAACTCAATATCGTTAGTGCTGCATATGGTCTTTCTGATGTCACTGCCCGCGCACAGAAACTCGTGACTGCCGACGAAGAGTTCAATGAAATGGCGAGCAATGAAGTTTGGGGGGAAGGCTTTCCTGGAAAAGATAAGACGCTTGTGGTTGTTTATACATACAGCAATATGTACATGGTCGACATAGCTATCAGTGGCCAGAGAATGCATTTCATTGTTTCACCACCATTACGCATACTCGGTGCAGCGTATGGCGTCGAAAACGTGTCTGAGAAAGTGCAGGCTTTGGTAAAGAATCGATCCCTTTCAATAACAGTTAAAAATAGCACATTTGGAGATGGCTGGTGTGGGAATAAGAAAACATTGGTCGTAGTTTATCAATATGGCGACGAGACGCCGTTAGTTGCTACAGCCATAGAGGATGAGCAACTTGAATTTCGATACACAAAAAGTCCTGAGTTTAGTAGCAGTGAAAATGCTTCCACCCTCACAATCTTGGGGGCAGCATATGGGCCACGAGACGTCACAAAAATGGTTCAGAGTCATGTCAAAGGCACCACACTCGAAGTTACAGCCAACAACGATACCTTCGGCACTGACCCATGGAAGCGACACAAAAAGACCCTGGTAGTAGTATATCGCTATGGGTGTAATGAACCAGAAGTACGAGTAATTAAAGAACGGCGAAGCATTTACTTGCAGCAGTAACTTTTTGCACTGCTCTATGTGACTTCAATTAATTCTACGAACTTCATTTTTAATTTGAAATTGCACTTGATGAAAGGTTCAGATTAACAAATATAACTTAAACAGACTATAAACGCTGCACTGCTGGACAGCACTATCTAACTCATTTATCTAACACTATACTGACTGTAAGTTTGCTCTCAATCGTTCATGTATTAGAAATATTTTAGTAATAAGTTTTACAAATGTATTTGGATCAACAATGTATTGAATATACGTTATCATCAGAAATGCCTTGTTTATCAAAGATCCCAAAAGTATGAACGGGAAATATGTCTGAGAAATCCGCACAACAAGTTCATATATATATATTATATATATAGTAGAGAGTGAGATACTGAGAAAGACACAGTGACATATTTTCCATATTTTTACTATTGAAGATATCGATCACGTGACTTTTAGTATTTATACATTTTTTTGCTTGGCACTATATAATAAACACAACATTACACTGTGGCTCGAAGATATTAATTTTATCTTTTCGTGTTAAAACAATATTCGTCCGGTGCCAATTAGACCAGGTCTGGTTAGACCTGGTTTTTTGGAGGTTTATATCTTTGGTTCAGTGCATGCTATGTAGATGAAAATAGCACTGTTCGATTCAGTATTAAATTTCCTATCGATAGAGTTAGTAAAATGTCAACATTTTAGCGATTTACGACCTTTACAGGCCAAGGGAGTTCATATTGAACAAATATATAAAACATTTTTCGTGTTGATATACAGTTATATCAACACGAGTGGAAATTGGGAAAACGAGAAATTGTGTGGAAACACGACGTCCGAAGGGCGGAGTGTTTTCACCATAGATATAGGAGATCTAGATTGCTAACGCACACCTAGCGCAGGTGGGGCCTACATGATAAATCCAAGATGGCGGTACAACAGGGCAAAAAAACTATAAATTGTATTACGAAAATTGGGATTTTTGCATTTTTTGCCGTCGCATTGTTTTGAAACTTATATTCGGTCAAATTTTATGGTAAAGAGAAACTTACCGCGAAGATTTTGAGCATATATATGATTGAATTGGATGAAAACTCGCAAAATTATCCAGCGATAAAAGTTCGTGTATAGTACTGATATAGTACTATATATGTAACTTGTACAGTTTTGCTTGAATTTTTGCTCACTATTTGCATAAAAAGCAAATTATAACAGACCATAGATGATAGACCCTCATCCAGTGCTCTCATCAGTTTACTTCTCTAACAAGCAAGGAGGGTACATAACAGTTCATTTTTCATAATTATGAGGACAGAGCAGATGATGATGAGAGATGCAAGTATAAAACACCATTCACAAGGCTAGATGTTAACATAGCACAGTATTTCTGGCAATAAAACGCTCCAACTGACCAACTGACCATTTCACACGAACTTTTATCGATGGATAATTTTGCGATTTTTCATCCAATTCAATCATATATATGCTCAAAATTTTCGCGGTAAGTTTCTCTTTACCATAAAATTTGACCGAATAAGTTTCAAAACAATGCGACGGCAAAAAATGCAAAAATCATGATTTTCGTAATAGAATCTATAGTCTTTTTGCCCTGTTGTACCGCCATCTTGGATTTATCATGTAGGCCCCGCCTGCGCTAGGTATGCGTTAGCAATCTAGATCTCCTATATCTATGGTTTTCACGCAATTTCGAGTTTTCCCAATTTCTACGAGTGTTGATACAACTCAACCTCGTTCCCAGGGCTTCAGTGTGAGGACGAGGCGAGACACGATGAAGCCCTGGTCTGGGCCGGTCAATTTTGCATTCTGATTGGCTAACACCATATTGTCTAAAAATAACTGAACTTGACAGTTGACAATAACAATTCAACATTTGTATTTTTATGATTCTTGTATGTACGAGTATGTCCCGACTGCATCATTTACTTACGTCTCGGCCGGTTACTAGAGAGTTTACGATTCACGACGCGACCAGTTCGGCGACGCGCTTGCAAGACAAAGAAACACGTCATGCGAGACAAAAGGGATGAATAATTTGTAGATTCAAATGTTTTGTCAACAGCGTTGCCATTCTTGGGACAC
>CACRXK020015220.1:0-12392 GCA_902702795.2 Paramuricea clavata
ATAGCATGGTTTCGAGTGCAATTTGGATATAACATGCACGAGTGAGTTTTTCAAAGACCTCAAAATAGCACGAGTCCGAAGGACGAGTGCTATTTGAGGTCTTTGAAAAACTGACGAGTGCATGTTTATCCAAATTGCACGAGAAACCATGCTATTACTTGTTAATAATGTGCATAAAAGTATTCGAGACAATCAAATTTGAACTTGACATTTATTAATAAACAAAGAACAAATATATTAGCTACACGTCAAAAATCAAAATGCATGCATAAACTAGGCAAAACAAAACAAAACAAAACACTTTGTTTGTACAAAGCACTTACTTGTTCGTGTCCGGGTAATTTTTAAGCGCATAACTATGTATAACAATATATAAAACAAAAGCGCATAACAGTATATAAAACAAAAGTTCAAAACAGTCAATCAGAGTCACTTTCAATCATGTAAGCGCGACGTCGCTTCGGGTTCGAAGTATGCTGAGGCAGAATTGGCGAAGTCATCGTTGAACCAACTGAGAAAGTTACTTGGCAGTTGTTGAAATTGTTGTTGTTTAACATTTTCTGTCGACTTTCTTGTCTCACCGTTGCTTGACTCAGTTGATTACTGCTGCTCACGTTTAGTTGACCTTGCCGTTGGAAATCAGCAAGAAAGGCTTGCTGTTGTTGCATTGCCATTTTTGCCAGGCTTGAAGTGGATGCCCCATCGCGACGTTGTTGTGGATTATTTCTCCATGATATCCTGGAAGACATTTGCTGCTGTTCTTGTTCGTCTCCTTCATCATAATCGTCGAGCGATTGCAAGTTGCGGTGACCAGTTACTTTCACGATCGAGGAACGCTCAACGTTGTTCTTTTTCAATTTGTTGACTACCGTCTTACGAGCACTGTGGTTTGTCAATTTCTTTTGTTGTTGATGCTCAAGTTGTGTTTCCTGGACAATCCTTTTCATCATTTCGTTGATGCGATTTGTGCCCATAGGTTGAGCTTTGTACCAAGTGTTGTTGTTGGAGTTGTACTTTATCGACAGGTAAAACGGGCCGGAATTTTGGAGTGCTGCTGGTCGCCGAGACAAGTACTCATTGAACAGAGCAACAGGACATCTTTCATCACCTGTAGCATACATCTTGGGCAGGAAATCTCTCGACTTTTTTGACAAGCCTCCATTTCTTGTTTTGGTGGGACCTTCGATGTATTCAACGTACTCGAGTCCGTCGTTGTCTTTGCCAATTGGAAGTCTTCAACTTTCATGCCGTGATGCTCCTGTCGTCCGCGAAGGCCAAAATATTGTGTCAGCAACCACCACATAGTATTGATTAAACTCTCGGCTGTTTTATTACCCAGTTTTCCGTTGGTCCACAGGAGTTCTTCCTCCTCTTGCGTTAAACTTCGAGCTTTGTTTGGTCTCTTGCCTTTCCCTTCTTCGCGTAGACGCTTTGCCTTTCCCTCGAGAACTTTTTTGATTTGCAAAATTCCCGGTCTGGTATTATGGACTTCTGATAACCACAGTCTTTCAAATAACGGTCCAAGGCTGCTATCATAACGCGGAGACTGTCTGGTTCGTATTCACCGCCATCCTTGTTCCTCACTTCACCGTAAAATTTCTCCAAAATTTTGTCTAAGTCGAACGCCTCGTACGTTTCAATGGCCTCAGAAAAACCTCGCTCCTTTGCCCATGATTTAAAAACGCCAAGCCAAAAGACTGTGCTTCTCTTGGTATTTGTACTTTTTGCATTATTTCGCAGTTCTTCAATTGAACTCACTTCCAAGTGCGGGAATCGTTCCCCACCGCTAAATGCGGCCATGTTTGTTTTGAAAAAAAAAGAACATTTTGCCGCCAAAACGTAGCTCAATTTTGATTGGTTCATAGTGATAACAGAAAATTGCACTGTGATTGCAGAAAATTGCACCGTGATTACAGAAAATTGCACTGTGATTACAGAAAATTGCACTGTGATTACAGATTTTTGCACTGCTGTTTGGGATTAACTGCACTGAAATCAACCAATCACAATCGAGTAATACTTTTATGTATACTATTATACGTAATATAAGCTTGAATTTAAGGTAAAATTCAACCACAAACGCTTCGCAAAACGTTTTAAAATGTTCTTTTACTATATATAAACTGCCTTTATCGATAAACTTTGAGTTCGAAATAAAATGATTCCAAATTCTCCCATGCAAATAACTTTGCTTAGTATAATAAAAAGTGTAATCAATAAAGAAACACTGAAATAATACGCTGTCTTGCTTCATATTTATACACAACGATCGGCTTTTGAAGTAATTACAGTAGGTATGTTATTATACGTAATATAAGCTTCAATTTAAGATAAAATTCAACCACAAACGCTTCGCAAAACGTTTGAAAGTGTTCTTTTAATCTAGAACTAAACTGCTTTTATCGATAAACTTTGAGTTCGAAATAAAATGATTCCAAATTCTCCCATATAAATAACTTTGCTTAGTATAATAAAAAGTGTAATCAATAAAGAAACACTGAAATAATACGCTGTCTTGTTTCATATTTTATATACACAACGATCGGCTTTTAAAGTAATTACAGCCGAGATTACAGTATATTAAAAGCAAACAATGCATCAATATTTAAAACAAACTTACCTTCGTTAACGTCGGCACCTTTACTTCCTTCTTTTAGCAATCCTCTTGCCTTTATTTCATCAAAAATCCTTTGCAATTTACAAAATCTTGCAAAAATGAAATATATTTGCAAGAAATCATCAAATCAATTTTGCTGTCGTCAATCGTCATGCAGCCGTTATAATGCCAATTTTAAATTGGACCAATCAGTGTTGCCTATTCATTACAGTCCGCTATATTATGAGATCAGTGAGGATGACCACCCACCGAAACACGCACAGTGACCCACGCCCGCGATATTTGATGAACTTTAGACTTCGCTAATGCTTTCGTTTCCCCGGGTGTAAATAGCCGGGGGGAATTAGTACCCTCGCACGGCGCTTCGCGCCGTCGGCTCGGGGATAAAAATCGAGTATTTTGATAGCGTTGGCGGCTTTGAGGCTTTCAATTGTATTACTATTTATAATTTAAATTGTGTTTGATATTTATATTTCATGTTGTTTACAAAATATGCTGTAGTTTTGAAGCTTTGCACACAATATAATCAGTGCGAGCACAATGGCTCCGTTTCAGTTTGAGTATATAAAAATCGAGTATTTTGATAGCGTTCGCGGCTTTGAGGCTTTCACGGTATATAAATATAAACGCGTGATAGTTTATAAATAATCAGTGCGAGCACAACGGCTCCAAAATCACAACAAATAACAAAATATAAGGTAAGTTAAACAGTAAAGCTTGACCTACCTCGATTTATTTTTCTAAGGCGCTCGATTATGTAAATTTTCGGCGAATAATCAATATATAGATTTTCTTTGCGTTTCCTCGACGAAAACCCGGCATGAAAATGTTCGTCGGAACCTCGGTATTTGTCGTATTTTACGAATCTGCCACGTGACTGGTACGCTCACCGACCACCGCTCACCGAACACGACACGAAATTTAGAGCTATATGAAAGTTGCATGCCATATATGGCATGCAACAAAAACGAAAGGTGAGGTTACATCACACGCCAATTGAGAAAAACGAAATTTTCGAGAGGCCGTAGCTCACAATTTTTTTTGCTAATTTCGCGAATCTCGGGTATGTGTGAGGTTTTGATAATTTTCGGCGTTTAAAATAATATTTCTTCAGCGAAACTTTCAGTATACATATAGATTATAGCCGTAGGCGAAATTTTTCAGTTTTGAGAGCAAAACTAATTGTTTTGCCGCTTTTGGGAGCTTTCAAAATGGTTGTAAAACTTTTGAAATGGATAAAAAATTACTATTTTCGACCCTCGACCTCGACGTACGACCCTCGTTATAAGCGTCAATTGCATTTAGGTAATGAGTTCCACAGTTTAGCTCCATCACAACAGAAGCTTTTCTTAAGGTCGAGAAATAAGCGAGATTTAAAAAAGCTTTTAAATGTTTTCCACGTCATTTTAAAAGTTCTTTCAGATAAGGGAATCTAATTTCTATATTCATGCTATTTCCGATCATATCCCTCAACAGGGCCGTTCCTAGACGCGATAATGGGGGGGGAGGGGGTATATTCATATATTCATGCATGCTCGCTACCATAAAAACAATCGCTTTCAAAAGAAATCCGTCGGGCAGAAGACGAATATATGAACATGCACCCCCAATTATCACGCTAGGAACGGCCCTGTCCCTTTAATTAAACGACTGAACTTGCCCGGCTTCAATGAAAATAAGGCCGAAGTTTGACGCTTAAACTGAACTGCTTAGAGCACAACATGCTCAAATATAAGTAATTGACTGTTTATAGTAAGTATATATAGCCTTGAATCTAGCGAGTGTACAAGTGTTTCTAGTTTATTTTAATTGGCGCGCATGGATCGATCAATTGAAACAAGAATTTGAAGCAGAAATCTTAGTCCTGGAGAGTTTAACAGCGTATTTTTATCTAGAAATAGGCAAACTAGTTTAAAATGATCTACGTCTTATATTTCCTATCAATAACAAGAGAAAACAAGCAAGAATAATTAAAGGTAGGTTACAGTCCCTTCTGCGCATGTCTGTGATTGTTTTTGCCTGGGGACTCCACCGGAAGTTGGGCATCTCGGTTTATACTCGGTTCAGTCTCATTTCTGGCAATAACACGCGCGTTGTTTTTTTCGCAAGCGAAGGAGTGAAGCTAAAAGTTTCCAAAATACATTGAGCTTTCTTGAGCGACAATCCTTCAAATAACGAGTTTTTGAGGCAACATGACTAGTAGGAAAGAATACCACGCTAGCAGGGATGCTTCCAAAGTGTATAAAAGTGTATCTATTTTATTGTTTTCCTCGATGGAGAGCGTGCCATTTCTGTCTGCGTTTCTCCATGATATACCTACATCTTCAATCTTCTACTAAAGGTTTTCAAGAAAAGAATCCAAGAAGGATTGGACATTTCACCCAACATAGCTGCTATTCACTCCCTTCACTGCATGTGGATACTTCAGTGAAATCGCTTGTTGAAGCCCATCAATCGAGGTTTTAATGATTATAAAATTCTCTTTATTTACTATTCTAACTTTAAACTATACACTATCGTTACATACGAACTGTTTTCTCTTTTATTTACAAACTGAAACCCATATAATTAAGGCCTAAAGATATGATACTCGTGAGTAGGAGTTGTCAATGAAAAAGTGTTAATATTAGGCCTATATAGTGTTTATTTATTTATAAAAGTAAGAATTTTTGGTGCTGATAGCTGTTAAAAAGTCAGCGATTATAAAATTTGATTCGTAGTTGGATTAACTAAACACACTTTGGTGTATAAGGTTTAAAAATTGACGTTTAAAAATTAAATTAAATTAGCTCAGGTAACCGGGCTTGCTCGCCTCCATATAAACACCGCCTAAGACATTTAGTTTATAAAACATTTTGATCACAGAAACTTATATGATGTAAACAAACTCAATTAATAATTACTAGTATATTTTTTCACCCTAAGCTTGCATATAAGAATCTACAATTTAAGAACATGTGAGGCTAAATTTTTTTATTTAGTCAAATAGACACCCTAAATAAGAATTTGTTTAGGTTAGCATTTCATGTTCTTATTCTTTATTTTATCACATGAAAACAAATCAAATCTAAAAATGTATATAAATCAAAGAAAATAAACTCTTCACAAAGTAATGAAAATGATCCAGAACACTGAAAATGTCATTGAGATAAATAAAGTGTTAGCAGGTTTACAGTATACTGAGCTTTACACATAGCTATTAGTTAGATAATTTGTGCACAATTTATATATATGTATATACATGTAAATTATACCTCGCATACCAAAAATGAGTTGCTTTTCTTTAAGAATTTAACCTAATTTCCAAGCTCTAATGATCATGTAGTCACTACATGTATTGCCCAAAGGTGGGATCTGGGGGGTTGAAATCCGAGCTTTCTTTCTCCTAGATGGATTGCCTCCTACACAAAGCATTCTGAAACACAAGCCAGTTCATATTGTACTATGATTGCCTGATCTTGTGCATGTCACAAAGAGTGGCACCATCCCATATATATATTGTCAGAACAAGCTGCCATGCCCATGGCCTGTTTTGTGACATGAAATCAAACAACACAGTAAAACTCTGCATATAATAAGAACCTAGGTTTTTTCCAAGTTAGCCTAAACAGGTTCTTATGTGAATGGTGCTTACCTGAATTCATGTCACAAACTGCAATTATATTAAGTATATTCAGTACTTTCATGGAGGCACAAGCCCTTGAGTCATATTCATGCCTATACCCTTGGATATATGTGTTTTAATAATAAGTGTCTATAAATTATTTGTATTATCATATAACCCAATAAATCTGTTAAGAAAAAGAAAGACTGATTCGTTGATGTAAATAAAAATTTCATCAGTGTTTCCTGAGCATTCTGATGAGCTCTGATATACAGCGAAACAAGCATATATTTAGCAATTGTCCTCTGTCTTGAAGAGACATGATGAACTAACGTGATCACTAGATTGACCAGAATTGTTTAAGTTAATATTACTATTAGATCATTCAGTGTCACAAGAATATCATCATTTAGTGTCAATATGAGAGTAATATCAATGAATTCATACTTCCAGTTCATAATTTCAAAACATACATATTTATAACACAAAAAAGTTGAATATAATCTTAGCGTCTCGTACTCTCGTCACTGTCAATCTATTGAACTCTTTTGTTGTTTATAACGAACTCATCTCCATAGCGCGCACGAGCTTGAACAAAAGCTGTTTATCCGGCATTTGCACGGTCAAAAATTTCGCCCTTGGCTTTGCCACGAAGACAGGAACTGCTACCACATTCTCAATCACACTTGTTTCGAATTTCGTCAAGCGAAAAGCTTTCCCCAAGGCCAAGCGCTTCTGTCATAATGACAACAACAACACTGGCAACATGTTTCGAGGGATTGATACCGCATTAAATATTTTCATGACACACTCCAAAGGTAAACACAAATTATTCGAACCCACACCTTCGGGATTTCGGTTCACCGCCCCAGCTGTTGATATAGCAAGTCGCACAACGTTCAAAGCGGCCTCTTTATAACTGTATTCACGATGTTTACAGTTAAACAGTTACAGTAAAAGATTGTGTTATTGTGTTCAAAAATTTCCAGCGTAGAAATGTACAAGAAATGAAGCGAAGTATTGTCAAACATTGCACTCCTCGGTCACAAATTATGTGGAATGTTACTTTGAACTCGTCATATACTTCATCTTATATAATTAATGTGGATCAAAACAAAAAACGTAAACAAGGCCCGCGCATGCGCAGAAGGGTCTGTAACCTACCTTTAAGGTTCGACTGTCTATAAGTGAAGCAAAGTGCCTAATTGTCTGAGGATTTTTAAGGTTTTTTTGTGATTTTCTCGATATTATAGACAGTATAATTCCGCGGTAACAAAAAGCCCCAAAATAATTTTTACATCAGGTTTTAGAGAAATAGTTTGTCTTTAAATTCCGTAAATTTCAAGGAAATTGGAATTTTCCCGGATACGGAAAATTAATTTTTAAAAAGTGTAACAATTTGGAATTTTTTGGATCGCAAAAAAAGACGATTTTTACACGCTTGTCTTGACATTGAAAAATCAATTCAAAAATTGCAAATTGGACCCACGTTCTTTATATACATCTTATAAACACGTTTAAAAACGAAAGGTGAGGTTTCATCACACGCCAATTGAGAAAAACGAAATTTTCGAGAGGCCGTAGCTCACAATTTTTTTTGCTAATTTCGCGAATCTCGGGTATGTGTGAGGTTTTAATAATTTTCGGCGTTTAAAATAATATTTCAGAAAACAAACCCCACCACGTTTCTGAGTACACATTAGAGTATCACTGGAAAAAATAAGAAGATTTTTTATTTTTCCTCATGTGCCACGTATTCTCGATTTTGCTCGGTTTTAGTGGACATTGTCTCTTAAATGTTAAAGTCCTGTATTGTCAACTTCGGTCACACAAAATCATTGCTTTGCATGGAGAGTTATGCGAAAATGAGGAACTATCCAGGGTAGCTGAATGTTCAATCAGCACTACAAATAACTGTGAAAATTATTAAGCACAATCAGATGATGGATCAATTTCCATTAAAGTTGAAAGTCCTTCCCAATCACCGTCATCAACAGCCACTAGTGTGAAAGAACGTGAAGATGACATTGTTATTCCGTCTTCCACTGGCACAAGTTAAGCAACGTAAAACTGGGCTTCTACATGCCTGTTAAACCAGCCTATTTAGAAAAGAACATTGCATCACTCACAAAAACAATGAGAAAGGATGGAAAGTGGTGAGTGATGAACATATCAATCATGCTCAAGTGTGCACACATAGATGGATTTCAATTTTCAAGCGGTGTCATTTTTTTGTCCTAAAGGATTCCAAAATGTTGGAACACCAAAGAAAGAGTTATTCAAATTATGAATGTTACAGGAGACCACTGCACAACAGTTAGTAATGTCAGAGGCGCCGGAATATCGATAACTGGGGGCAGATATTCATATATTCGTGTTCTGCCCAATTAATTTCTTTTGAAATCGATTGTTTTTACAGTCTGTGAAAACGAATATATGAATATCTGCCCCCGCTATTATCGATTCTACGGCGCCTCTGAGTAATGTTGACTGTGGAAATGATGAGGTTATGGTTTAGTTTACGACTTGCTGTATGAAGATTTCAGCCCCTTCGTTAAACCGAAATTTAAAACAGATGGCATACATGGTTCAGTTCACAATTTCAGTGGGTGTGTCTTCGGCAAACATTAGGAAATTTACACTTTTCAAACCGAGTTTCAAACTTTAAATAAAAATGAATTCAGTCAGATACATCATGGTAACATGGTAATTTAACCCATTAGAGTGCGTGACTCTCCCCTTGACGAGCAAAATCGTCTGGCGTTTATAGACAGAGCTAGTAAAAGAATAAAGTTAGGTGCATTGCTGCTTAATGGGTGTTGGGTATAATGTTCTGATATTTAATAAACTTCTTGATCTCTCGGTTACATGTAAACAACTGAATATGTAATGTCAATATTCTAAATATAAACTAATCGTAATACGTGAGTTAATTAATGATTAGTATAGGTAATAGCATGGTTTGAGTGCAATTTGGATATAACATGCACGAGTGACTTTTTCAAAGACCTCAAAATAGCACGAGTCCGAAGGACGAGTGCTATTTGAGGTCTTTGAAAAACTCACGAGTGCATGTTTATCCAAATTTCACGAGAAACCGTGCTATTACTTATTAATAATTTACATAAAAATGTTCGAGACAATTGTAGTTTTAACTTACGCGTTGATAGCGAACATTCCACTGGCAAAGTTTTCCTGGCTTTGTTATATACATTATGCAACGCTAACAGCTTGAAAATTCCACTCAACTATGTAATTTTTGTTATAGTCTTGTTTAAGGTCAATGCTTTTCTATTTAAAAATAAAGATAAAAGCCATATTTTTCACGCGAAAACAACTTTTACTTTACTGTAGCGCGGCGCCATGTTTGTTTTGATTTGAACCAATCTGTGACTGTTACTTCATAAAAAAAATTGCTTTAAACTGATTGGTTGATTTAATCATCACAATCAGATTAGTTTGTTACAGATTTTTGCACTGTGATTACAGAAAATTGCACTGTGATTACAAAAAATTGCACTGTGATTACAGAAAATTGCACTGTGATTACAGAAAATTGCACTGCTGTTTGGGATTAACTGCACTGAAATCAACCAATCACAGTCAAGTAATATGTTTATGTATATTATTAATAGACGTACATTACTATATTGGGTAAGCAAGACACATTGACAGATTGTTTGGTTAATCCATTAGAGTGTCAGAGACTCCCCTTAATGAGTATAACATTGTCTGGCGTTAGACAGACTAAAAGAATAAAGTTGGGTGCATTGCAGCTTAATGGAATAATGGGGTTAATCAATAGCTAAATGTATTGCTACGCCTCATAGTTACTGTCTGAAATAAGTATTGGGATCTATTTAGAAACTACAAATTTTCAGTTTCATTGTGAAACTAGTTGGTTCAACACAATTTCTTTCTTTCAACTAACTGAATGCAATTATGCAAACTCAGAAATAATATATACGTTCGGGAGCTTGAGATCTCGTGCATGAAGTCTTGTCTCAAACTAAAAGTGTGAAGCGTCTATATATATATATATATATATATATATATATATATATATATATATATATATATATATATATATATATATATATATATATATATATATATATATATATATATATGACAAAATACAATATTCGTATCAGCCAGTTCGACATTTATATACAACAGAATAGCTTGCTACGATCCGAGAGAAACCAATACTAAAAATGTACTAAAGTAATAAAATTTTAATTTTCGACTGAATGTCTCAGCCTTCCTCATATATATATACATATATATATATATATATATATATATATATATATATATATATATATATATATATATATATATATATATATATATATATATATATATATATACCTAAACAAGTATAACAAAATTAATAAGACTTTGACTGTTTATATTTGTATTTGTATTTGTATTTAAAAAAGAACCTCTGCTAGCTAACGCTAGTTTACACGAGGTCTTAAAAATAGGATTACCGTACAAGATAAAAAGTCTATAAATCTAGGTATTCGTAAATATTACTAAAATACGTTAAAAGTTCAAATAGTGAAAAATAATTATATGAACCAGTCTAGCTGTTTAAGAACAGCAGACTTAAACATGGATTTGGAAGATATGATTTTTATAGTATAGTCTAAATTGTTCCATAGACGGATAGCTATAGCTCTAGTCCTAAAAGCCCGAGCTCAAAAGGTTTTCTTCTTTAACATAGGTTTCCCTAACAACATATTATCACTTCGACACCTCGACGAAAATCTAGTATTGTGTTCATGAGTAATTTCAAATGGTTTAAAATTCACGTAAATTGAATTTGGTTCACCAGAATAAAGTACATTATGCAATGCCATTAAGGTTCTGACATGAATCCTTTGTCTCACTGTTAACCAACCTATTTCATCATGGAGATTTTCCCTAGATATTTCATCAACCTTATATCCTATGATCAATCTGGCGGCCTTGTTCTGAAGTTTTTGTAAATTATTAATCGACTCTTGATTTTGCGCAGATCCCCAAACCCTACAACAATAGTTCAATTTTGACAGTATGAGTGCCTCAGCGATAATCTTTAAAACTTTTGATGGAATATATCTGCTGAACTTGAACAGTAAACCAAGAGCTTTGGAACAATCTTTAAGTAGATCTTCACAATGCTGCTTCCAACTTAAGAGACAATGTCCACTAAAACCGAGCAAAATCGAGAATACGTGGCACATGAGGAAAAATAAAAAATCTTCTTATTTTTTCCAGTGATACTCTAATGTGTACTCAGAAACGTGGTGGGGTTTGTTTTCTGAAATATTATTTTAAACGCCGAAAATTATCAAAACCTCACACATACCCGAGATTTGCGAAATTAGCAAAAAATATTGTGAGCTACGGCCTCTCGAAAATTTCGTTTTTCTCAATTGGCGTGTGATGAAACCTCACCTTTCGTTTTTAAACGTGTTTATAAGATGTTTATAAAGAACGTGGGTCCAATTTGCAATTTTTGAAATGATTTTTCAATTGTCAAGACAAGCGTGTAAAAATCGTCTTTTTTTGCGATCCAAAAAATTCTAAATTGTTACACTTTTTGAAAATTAATTTTCCGTATCCGGGAAAACTCCAATTTCCTTGAAATTTACGGAATTTAAAGACAAACTGTTGCTCTAAAATCTGATATAAAAATTATTTTGGGGCTTTTTGTTACCGCGGAATTATACTGACTATAATATCGAGAAAATCACAAAAAACCCTTAAAAATCCTCAGACAATTAGGCACTTTTCTTCAACTGTAGACAGTCGAACCTTAATCATTCTTGCATGCTTGTTTTCTCTTGTTATTGATAGGAAATATAAGACGTAGATAATTTTAAACAAGTTTGCCTATTTCTAGATAAAAATACGCTGTTAAACTCTCCAAGACGTCTAAGATTTCTGCTTCAAATTCTTGTTTCAATTGATCGATCCATGCGCGCCAATTAAAATAAACTAGAAACACTTGAACGCGATGATACAAAATTTGCATTTCGTCAGTTCCGTAGCTAGCTCGATAATTGGGGGGGCAGATATTCATATATTCGTGTTCACAGACCATAAAAACAATCGATTTCAAAAGAAATTAATAACGCAGAACACAAATATATGAATATCTGCCCCCCCCCCCCAATT
>CACRXK020015221.1:0-12390 GCA_902702795.2 Paramuricea clavata
GTGTTAAACGTAAAATGAACCTAATAGGCCAATAATTTTACCAGTTTTATAAAGTCATTGACATTGTGTCGTTTGAATCCGAATACATTTTATGATGCAACTCCGATGTAAATAATAATTGGGGCATAAAGATTAAATCTAGGCAAGTCTATTTTCTAAAAGCATTAAAAACTAAAAATAATGTTCGTAAAAAATCCAAATGTTCCTTCCGAGTAAGCTATTTGCATGAGAAGGTACTGCAAACTCTATTCAGGGGAGATAATAGAGTTTCAAAACTTTACAATTGCTCCAATAAACCAGTGAATGCACTGTCTTTTTCTATTTGAGTGTACTCCTACGTTTATTTTATATCATCAACACTCGTGTTGGAGTGGACTATATAATTATTTTTTATTATGCCAAATGTTGTGGGGGGGGGTTGAAATAGTTTTTTGGAAGGGTGGTCATTTTGTTTGGGGGAGGAGTTATAGCTAATATTAGGGGGGGGGGTAGCACCCCCCCCCCAAAAAAAAATCCGTCTATGCTTTTTAATCTAGTTAACTTAGGTAACTGAGGAGTGATTCAGATTAGCAAGCAAGTCTCCAGGTCTATTGTTCTTGCAATTTTGTATATAATTTTATATAGCTATTTCAATTAAGGTTGTCTCCCAAGCAAAGCAGAAAAGTCGAATACAAGCACGAAAGGCTGCTGAAAATCGCTAATAAATTCATTTATATTTCTGTATACACCACATATAATACTTAGAGTGATGCTTACATTCTCAATATGTAAGTAAACTTTTACAGATTACTAGCTGTATAAGGATGTATATATGATGGATCTCCAGTGGCATTTGCATGATGTGTTTGGAACAGTGTTTAATGTGCATTATAAAGAAATCTATGGACTTTGAACAAACGATTTGTCAGATAATATTGCTTGTCATGTGGAAAGAGTTGAAAAATTACTGCTTCAGGTCTTCAGGAGAACTTAAATTTGCTACAACACATTCCTGTGCAATCAGAACTACACCTAGTTGTGTAACAGTGCATCTGAAAAAAGAACTTGTATAAATTGACAATAATTTGATGTTTTGTATGTTACTCTGAGTGTATATCCACACCGGGCAGGCTAAAAAGTTAGCCTGACCATGGTGGGAATCGAACCCGCAACCTTTGGGACACTAGTCCAATGCTCTGCTAACTGCATAATACACTCAGAGTAACATCAAAAACAATATTCACCTGAGTACCTGTACATATAAACACCCAAACAACACATTCTTAATAAGAAAATTCTTTTTAAAAAAATTTCTTGATTTGAGAAATTATTTTCTTAAAATAAGAAATTATTTTCTTATTTTAAGAAAATTTTCTTATTTCAAGAATTTTTTTTCTTGGGAGAATAACAAGAAAATTTTCTTAATAAGAAAATTCATTTTAAGAAAAATTTCTTGTTTTGAGAAATTATTTTCTTAAAATAAGAAATTATTTTCTTATTTTAAGAAAATTTTCTTATTTCAAGAATTTTTTTTCTTGGGAGAATAACAAGAAAATTTTCTTAATAAGAAAATTCTTTTTAAGAAAAATTTCTTGTTTTGAGAAATTATTTTCTTAAAATAAGAAATTATTTTCTTATTTTAAGAAAATTTTCTTATTTTAAGAATTTTTTTTCTTGGGAGAATAACAAGAAAATTTTCTTAATAAGAAAATTCATTTTAAGAAAAATTTCTTGTTTTGAGAAATTATTTTCTTAAAATAAGAAATTATTTTCTTATTTTAAGAAAATTTTCTTATTTCAAGAAAACTTTTTTCTTGGGAGAATAACAAGAAAATTTTCTTATTAAGAAAAAAAATTTCTTGATTTGAGAAAATATTTTCTTAAAATGAGAAAATATTTTCTCAATTTAAGAATTTCTCTCAAGAAAATTTTCTTAATAAGAAAAATTTTCTTAAGAAAATTTTCTTATTAAGAAAATTTTCTTGTTATTCTCCCAAGAAAATATTTTCTTATTTCAAGAAAATTTTCTTAAAACAAGTTTTTTTTTCTTAAAATAAGAAAATGATTTTTTGCTGTGTACGCAAGTGGTCAATTACACAAGAGGAATTCATTCCGCTCCAGTTTCCATACAAACAGCCCATAACATAGATTGGCAAAGTATCTTACTCGTCATTTTGAAATTTCTTTACAATCTAAAAAAAATACTGCATTCAAGTTCTCTACTAGGCTTGACTGTTCATTCCACTTTTGCCCCAAATGGCCTCGTTTCCATCTTTCCTGGACCGCAAAGCAAGAAAAATAACCGCATGACAACAAACAAAGCCATTTGGGCATGCAAGAGTGAAGAGCAAATATACAGACAAAAACAAATAAGTAATTCCCAGTATTTCTTTGAGATACTTAGAACAAATTATCATTACCTATGCACTCTAAAAATAATTTTCCTAAAGTGTTCAATTTTCTTAAGTAAGACTCACATAAATAAGAGCTGTTTTGCCTCGGGAAGCAAACACAATTTCGTTTGGGACGTGATGCTGTTAATGCACTTAACAAATTAGTTTTGTATAGTTATGGACATGCTTAAACTGTCACAAATGCTTAAACTGCTAGCACGCAATATGACTTTTTATTCAAGAAACAAGCCTTAAGTCTCTTAGATATGAAGGTTACAAAAAATACGAAAAGTGGAATTAAGAAATAAAGAATTAAAAGCTTTTAGAAAGCTGGGCATATAACTGGGCTGAATGTTCTTATTGTTGCATAATTTAGCAAACACCTTGCGCTGTTCTAAATTATCCAATCAAAATGCAGTTGAGTTTTACGCATGCGCTGCGAGATGGTTGCGGCTACTTAGTATATATTATACCTTGGTGAACTAACTCAGTTTAACATTCAGGCTAAAACAGATCTAGAAGACGCAATTAAAGATGTTTGCGCTACAAGTTCTGGTGTCCTTCATGTTAGTTGGTCTTGCCGCATCCACGAACAATATTTACATTGATACAAGAATGCCAGAAGATGAGATTAGTCCTGTCCTACGGCGTGGTAAGCCTATTTTATACTTGTCTTTTTCCTTCGTTCTTTAATGGGTCATTCCAGCTGTGGACGAAATTTTGATCTAGGCAAGAAGAACGAAATTCATCACCACACATAGAAAAAGCATAAAAATGAAATTGCAAAGTTTGGTTACGAAATGTTGTAAAATGAGGAAAACATAGCCCTGCGAAGTTAGCAAATTTTGTATATATTTTTATTACGCGCGGTATATATATTTATATTTTCTTCATTTTACAATATTTCGCAACCAATCTTTGCAATTTTACTCATTCTAAGACTCTCATTCTAGATGTGATGTTGGATTTCGTTCTTGTCTAGATCAAAATTTCTTCCACAGCTGGAATCACCCATTGTCATTAGAGTTTTACTTGTGATTTATGGCCACTTTTCCCATAATTCTCTGATCCGAGTTGATCTCTTCAATTTTTCACTATCTTTATGGCCAAATTAGGCTGTACCGAAAATGTTACGATGTGTAGAAATTCAGGGCGCGAGTTCCTGCGTTTTCAATTTGCAGCGACACATTCCAGTCTTGAGGTCCATTTTTGCCAAATATGAAAAATATATCGATAACGCGAACTGAGATCGGAAAATACGCAGTTAATGATTTTCACTGACTTTATTAAACTCTGGCCGGTTGTTCAAAGCTATAGATGAGCGCTAACCCTGGGTTAAAATTGAACCTGCTATTTTACTTTTTAGTTTGTATATTTCTGCGCGTGTGTTTATTTCAAAACTTCAGAGAAGTAAACTCGTGCTGATTCAGACAAGTTTTCTAAAGAAACCAGACGCAGTACTAAAATGCGGTGCCCGCCTACAAATAAAACTTTTGGCGTTTCCGCCTGCATGTACAAGTAAAGTTATATTTAGCACGCTACACATTCTCCTGTTGGCCGCCAGTTGGTCCGTACGTTAGGATCAAAACTGCGTTTTAAAGCCTTCAAAATAAAATATTTTGGGCTCAAAATACTATCAAAATGAGGAGAAAAGTGAGACGAATCCACTGGCATACGGCCGAAAACGAGAAAACCAACAATTCCGAAGTTATCAAGGATTAAACGGACTGCATTTTCAATTAGTTTAATAATTTTGAACGATTTGTAAACAATACAATTTCGCTTATTAAAACTGCACATTAAAACCTTCAAAATATAATATTTTGGGCTGAAACTACAAACAAAATAAAGAGAAAGGTGAGACAAATCGACTGGTAAACGGACGAAAAATAGAAAACCAACAATACGAAAGTTATAGGCCGTGAGATGAGGGTCGAAAATATGCTTAGAAAACAGATTCCGTAGCACCCCTCGTGTAACTACATAATTTTACATGAATCTATAGACTATAACTTACTTAGTTAGAATCCACTTCCCCCCAAGCGAAATAGTTGCACAAATTGGGTCGTTCCAGAAAAGATCCATACCCCCCCCCCCACGGAGGAAATTTTTGCTGTCCGAAGGGGGAGGGAGGAAAAATGTCTTAGGATGTCCGAAGGGGGGGAGAGGAAAAATGTCTTAGGATGTCCGAAGGGGGGGAGAGGAATGTGGATATGTTTGTCTGAAGGTTTGAGACTGTGATAAAGCCATGTGATCGGCGATTATAATGAGCACGCAATTTTTATCGGCTATATATATGCAGCTCTTGAACACCGGAACGTTTATGTAACAGCAATAATTATACGTCCACGTAACTTGTAAGCAAAATAAGCGGCCCACTTTTGCATGCATGGCCACCAAAAACTAACTCGCTGTAACAGCGTATCCTGCATGTTTAGAATGAGTCGAAAATTGACACGCATATAGTTTGCAGTTTCCGTTCGCCATATATAAGTTTGCATTATTCAAGTGTTAAAAATAATAGTTATTAAACTGTTGCTCTGAATGATGTTAATAGTTATTAAACTGTAGTTTAAAAATAATAGTTATTAAACTGTTGCTCTTGTTAATGTGAACTGAACTCAAAACAATTTGTTTTAGTATATAGTCAATAAAGCTTCCTTGCGAGGTGCGTGTCTAGAAAATAGAAATGGCTTTCATATTAAGGGCGAGGTTAAGGAATGCAGTAATACTAAAAAATGTATTAACATGTCAACCTCGTACCCAGGGCTAGTCGCGAATTGAAGGCGGCGACATAGCCCTGGTAAACGCTGGTCACGTGACTCCAACATTACATAATTGTTACTTTTCTCAACCGGGGGGTGAATAGGTGAAACTCGAAGGCAAACAGTTTTTATCTCCGAAATTCTTCAATCTTCCTTGTGAATTTTGCACTTCAAGCTTTTCTCAAAGTACGGCGATCGATCAAATGGATCAATACTTTCTGTAGAAAAAACTCAGTGAGATTTGTTCCAATGAGACGTTTAAAAGACTTGGATATGTCGCCAAAGACGCTCGATCATTATTTGCACAGGTTTATGGAATAGTACTTTGTTCAGTTTGTTGCGACTTGCGAAGCAAATGAATGCAAATTCAACTCTTGTATAATGACTAAAAGTTGGTTTGTAGAGGGACAACTTATACAAAAGATATGAATACATTAGCTTCAAACTTGGGACAAGTTCATGGGTAATCATGGACAATGGACATCCCTAATATATGGACATTGACATTTCACCAATATGTAAATATGACTATTAAATATATAAAAGGATTGCTGTTGTATTACTTGTATATGTATATGTACAAGTGTTGTGCTGTGGTATTTACGTTTTTAACCCTTTAAGTGGCAATGGGCCATCCATTTGATATACACCCACCCCCCCCTATGGACTAGAATTTCTGAGGGGATTGAAAAAGCCATTTCTGAGGGGTTGTGTGCATCAGCATCCTTTGATCTTTGCATTTTTTCTGAGGGATAAGGCAAAAATTTCTTAATTTCTGGGGGGGAGTGTTGGTGTCGGCACTTTGATTTTTTTCTTTAGTTTACTCTGCCTAACACCAGACAATTTTACTCGTCAGGTGGAGAGTGCATGGCGCCACTCAATGGGTTAACATAGTCGATGAATATGCCAAATGATCCTTGACCGTGGTAGTGCATTTTTGCACTTGCTGGATGATATCGCAAACAAGCATTGTTTCAGAGGAAGAGCACTGAGATCATGCTGTGTAGCAATTGGAATCTCGCACAGAGTCTGCTCTCACATAAAGCAGGCAAGACCTTCACTCAGAAGCCATTCCTGATTAATATTAATTCCCCACATAAACACTTGGAAACCAGACTGGCCCATCTGCCATATATGCAGGATAAAAAAACATGCAGCCTGGACTTTAACTGTTAAACAACCAAATCAGCATGATAAACAGTATGATGATTTTTGCTTAGCCCAAACCAAAGCCAGTTTTCTAGAATTAATTTGCAGAATCCTAAGAATTGGACCTCCAACTTGAAGAGCTAGCTGCTAGCTGTGCTAACCAAGTTGCATGGGCAACCCTGAATTGACGTGACTAGAGCAAACCTTCAAAAATAATAGAGAGATCAGATTTGACTTCCACTACTGCTATTGCTATCATTAACTATTAACCAGATAAGTTTCATTTATCCAATCAAACAATCGGATGCAACTGCCAGATCAAGTAGTGGTAGTGGAAGTCAAATTTGAACCTTTCTATATGGATTTCAGAGAGACCAGTCATTATTTGCTGATATATTATTATAACTTGTTTAATCAAAAGCTACTATATATTCATTTATGATATTAAAAATTGATATAATTTTATCTATAAATTGAGAATAATGTAAAAAAAATATTCATAACATAAAATGATTCATGCATGCTGGTGATTGAATAAACCATGAAGTGTGCATTCTGAATCTCTACAAGTTCCTTGACATTGTTTTTCCAGTACAGTGTAAAACTATATAAATAAATGTGACACAGGTTGCAGGTATTAGGTTGCATGTCCACCAGTGTGCTGAAATACCATCCAGTGACCCTTTCTTGTTCATTGTTACTTGCATCTTGCTTAATTCAACTGTTTTTGCCCCATTTCTTGTACCCATAAAGTTCTTTTCAATAATCTAGAAAACTTCAAAATCATTCAGTAAATTTAATTTTAAAATTGGGTGAAAGGTAAGGGGTCAATAATAGATGAAGAAATCATTTCTTATTGTTCATACATATGGCCCCCATCTCTGTCAGGTATTAGAGTAGAAATTTATTGAAGTCTGAAGTCAGAAAATAAATATGCCGGACAAGGTTACACGTCATACTGCAGAGTTAGGCATTTTTTTTAAAGATCTCAAGGCCACAAAAGGTATAAATATAGATTATAGGGGCAAGGGAACAAAATAATGAAATAATTTTGAGATTTGGAGGTAGGTTTCCCTAAAAAATCCCTGATCAGCTGGAGTGCTGAAACTGATGTTTGACTATTGAAATATCCTAGCAGGTTAGGTTCATCAGATTTTAGCTTTGTTAACCTGGCCACTCTGTTATTACAGTAATGGCTTATTTAAATAATTTAAGGTCATTACTGTAAATGTAAATACAAAGTATTTGAAGTTAATACTGCTGTAAAATGTAGTTTAATAATACTGTATTAAAGTGTAAACACGTTTCTCACAGCGATAAATCAATATTGTAAATAATAATCATGTGAGAGTAGAACTTTACTGAGAGTCCGAGTATAGTATTATAGGCCATAGTCTGGCCATATGTTTCTCAATATTCACAATATTTAACTACAATTGTACAAATTCAGCTAACTATATTAACATACTGTATAAAATATATTACAGTAAATAGCCTTCGAAATATATATTTCATAGAGCTAGACAATGTAACAAATAATGGGAATCTGCTAAATAATTTGTAACAATGAAATACTTCTAAACATTTTCAAATTCATATATACTGTACCTTTTTATACTTGATGGAAATCATCACAAATACTCAAATAGTAGGTACGAGATTGGCTCCATTTTCACTGCTTCGAAATTCGAAACATCGCCTCCTCGGCGATTTACATAAAAGAAGATGTACATTCGACGTAATATATAAACGTAACATATTAAGAAGAAAGATTACAACAAAAAATAAAAAAATATAAATAATCCGCGGCAATTCAAGTTCCATTCGTGAACTTTTCGTCGCCCCCTGTCTTTATTTCCACAAAGCCCGCTCGCAGGCTAATACTCCAAGAATCTTGGAGTATTTGCCTGACACGTGACCAGCGTTTACCAGGGCTATGTCGCCGCCTTCAATTCGCGACTAGCCCTGGGTACGAGGTTGTTAACATGTAAGGAAACACAGCAACGCTTGTCAATCAGTCGCAAGTTACATCGAATTTCAGTCCGAATTTTACTTGAACGAATTTCGAAGTGAATTTCTGCAAATTATCCGACAAAACCTGCCACGTGTTTGTGTTCGCAAGTCACAAGAAGCCGTTAAGTGTTCCGCCACGCCGGAGCTATTTGAGAACAGCGTAGAAAGTCACAATAAGCCATCGCTAATTCACTCTACGCTGGAGCGAAATCGTTTGAAAACTTTCACGTCACTTTTGCCGTAACAATTTGAGCACGGTTTCTAAACGGAGCGAGGTGAAAACGGCGGAGCGCTTGATAGCTTCGTGTGAACACAAATGTGTAAACTCGAATGCTTTTCAGTTAAATTTCTTGGGTCTATTTGAAATATTTTGGGTTCACACGAGTGCTAATTCAATTTGTAAACAAACTGTAATGGCGGTAGTATGAACACACGTAAATTCTGCCCGCATTAGTTCGCTCGCGCGTAGTGTGAACGTAGTCTAATTTGACGTTTTCAAACGGCGAGGTAGCCTTTAGAAAAATTTAGAAATAGTGGATGTCCGAAGGGGAGGGGGGTAATTTTGGGCTTGGATGTCCGGAGAGGGGGGGGAGGATGAACCATTCAAGGATGTCCGAAGGGGGGGGAGGGGGTTATTTTCGATTTCCTCCGTAGGGGGGGTATGGATCTTTTCTGGAATGACCCATTGAAGTATAAGCTCTTCAAAGTTCACGCTTCCTCGTGTTTCGGAATCCATGAACCGCCATTGTTGTGTTGCAAATACTACGCATGCGCTTGAGCACAAAACACGTAATGCGCACGCGCAGATAAGAAAAACTGATCTCAATCTAGGACTGGACAAGAAAAAAATTATGAAATGTGCGAAAACAGGGCTGAAGTGCAACAAGATGACATCGGAATATTTTAAAAATATATGATATTTTTATGTTCTGTGCATTTTAACGGAGTTTACCAAACATTCTGAGCAATGTACCGTGTCGAGCCCTCGCCAGGAACACTTCCAAGCCAACATTACAATAATAACTTATTTAAAATATGATGTTATTTTATACTACAGCAATTGCATAACGTTTGCAAGCGAATCTGTTTTTCAGGCTTTAAATAATATCACAATCCTAAATATTCTAGAACATGCATACCGTAATTTCTCTATCCAATTTATTAGGGGAGAAGGGGGGAGGGGGGTTTAATTCTAATATATACAACTGTTTTGCACGTTCGATTCTCTTTATATATGCAACATCGGGTACTGTGATTATCAGTAAAATATCATAATTATCTTTCAAATACAATACTTTCATGTTTCACGATTTTATACATTAATTAATTGGTTGCAGGAGAAAGGGGTGGGGAGTAGGGGTGGGGGGTGCTAAACAGAGAAATTATGATATACCATAAGGGAGTGGTCATTATTTATGGGGAGGGGGAAAGTTTTGAAATGGGGAGAATAAGAATTGAAAACTTCCCCCCCCCTCCAGACTGAAGGCACTTTTTGTGCCTCCCCCCTTATAAAAGTAGAAACGTTTCTGCCCCCCCCCCAGTGTAGATTGAAAAATTAACAGCAATGAAACATGCGTGCATTGCAGGTAAAGTTAGATATTAGGACAATGATTGTCCGACAATCTGTTCAATCTAGCTCATGATGTTTTACCCTGGGGCCGATTGTTCAAAGGTGGGTTAGCGCTAACCCTGGGTTAAAAGTTTAACTTGCTGTTTTAGTTTGTGTATTTCTGCACGTCTGTTTATTTCAAAACTTCAGACAAGTAAACTCCTATCCATCCAGACAAGATCTCCGAAGAAATATTTCCAAATTTATAGACAAGCTGTCAGGAAGTTTGCTTTGAATTTTAGGTTAACCTAGGGTTAAGCTAACCCAGCTTTGAACAACCGGTCCCTGGTGAATATGATTCAACCATATATGATTAAAAAATATATATTATGTGTTACTACTTTGCAATGCAACATTTGTCCTACCATAACCCTAACCCATGACCCGTCTTCATACAGCGAAATGAGGTTTTAAGAACTTGTCTGGGGGGTGGGCATCTACAAAAAGGGACCATACTATATTGAGTGTGTAGAGACGACAGATGGTTGTTGGTGACAAAAAGTTTGGTGTGGTATCGTATGTACTAGTAGGGGGGTCTGGGGGTATTCTCCCCCAGAAAAGTTTTTGTATTTTTCCACCCCTAGAACTGAAATGTGAGCATTTTCTGAAACAGATTTTTGGATATACAGCGTTACATTGTGCGTTGATAGACCGAATCTGATCAGTTAAGTGCACTTGCATGGTATGTTTATGTAAATACCACAACTGGGTCACTCAGGGGGTAGAAAGCTTGTTAAACTTAGTGGGCCCAACTCCCACGATCGCGAGGCGCTACCATGGTTGGCGCTGAGCAGTAATTTTGAAAATTTTGAGTCTCTGGATCGTTGGAAATAGCATTTTCAGAGTCTTCTTTTTTGCTATTTGTGATTATAGAAATCAGAACTCTAGACATGGTATTTAAGTTCAAAAACTTTTTTGACCCCCCCTATTTATAAGGGTAAAACTTCGTTTGCCCCCCTCCCATTTCCCAACCCCCCCCCTCCCCAAAAATAATGACCACTCCCTAAATATGACTGAGTGTTACTCGGTGCTCACAATCTTATTTATTTTCTAAATCTTTCCCTGTCAATTTTATTAGTCCAGGTTCGTTGTTTATTATTTCTTTTGCATTTAATCCATTATTAATAAGAATGAACGGAGGTTCAGGCTCTACGCTGACTGGAACTTCATTACGCCCTCGGTTTTTGTACCAGCCAATTTCGTGTTCAAACACTCGTGTTACGTTGTTGATCATGCACGCCTTTACCACGAACGCCTTTTCGCCAATTCAATATATTTGTGCAATCATCGTGATCAGTTTATCAAAAAAAAACAAAGCAGAAGGAAATAGCGTAGTAGATTTTAGGAGGTATTGTTATGCAACAGCATTAATGGCGTAACGTTTGCAATCTAATTATAATAACTTGCGCATACGACGCGCGCATACCAAGAGAATGGGAGTTTTTGTCTTATCTATTTAGCATTAACAGCTTTAAATTTCCATAACACACTGTCCATTCTCACTCAAGTAAATTTAAATATGCTATCCAACAGCATTAAGACGCAAATCGGAACAAGACCAACAGATTACCTGACTCAGACTGAGTAGTTTTCTCTTTATCAAAACATCACTTCTCTCCAAAATGTCCAGAAACGTAGCCATGCAGGATTTTTGGTCAGGGGGGCAGCAAAAACGTAGGTGGGTTATGTTTCACTTCTTTTTATGGAATAAATTTTCTCAGGGGCACCAAAATTTTACCAGGGGGGGGGGTCCCCCGAGCCCCAACATTGCTACGCTAAAGGCGTACATGAACAACGAAATACGAGTGTTTGAGGATTGGTTGGTACAAAAACAGAGTCGTAATGAGGTTCCAGTCAGCGTAACTCAGAATTGGTACGTTGGCCCTTGAGGCAAAGAGTTAACCTCCGTTCTTTGGCTTAATAATGGATTAGACGCAAAGCCAATAAACAACCATTACCCGGACTAATAAAATTAATTGACGGGAAAAGATTTAGAGAATAAATAAGATTGTGAATACCGAGTAATACTTAGTTTATGGTATATAGTCATTTCTTTGTTTAGCACCACTTCTTCCCCACCCCCGGCCCTCTCCTGTAAGCAATTAATGTATAAAATCGTGGAGTGAAATTGTATTTGAAACTTGAAAGATAATTATGATATTTTACAGAAAATCACAGTACTCGATGTTGCATATTTAAAGAGAATAAAACGTGCAAACAGATTCTTTGTGTATATTAGAAATACCTCCCTCCTCCCCCCCCCCAAAAAAAAAATGATAAATTACGGTATGAGTTCTAGAACGTTTACAGGACCGTACGCAGAATGTTTTCATCAGCTGGGGGCAGTAAGGCCTATATGCCGAAAAACGTCACAAATATCCAATGAATAATTAATAATGATATTGCCTCTCCTGCTGTGTACGGCCCTGAATGTTTAGGATTGTGATAATATTTAAAGCCTGAAAAACAAATTAGCTTGCAA
>CACRXK020015222.1:0-12389 GCA_902702795.2 Paramuricea clavata
GAGAATATATACATTTTAAGACCTAACCAGGAACGACTGCGAAAAATGCAGCACAAGCTCCTCTGGTAGGAATTGAACCTACGGCCCTTCGATTCCGGTGCAGCGCTCTAATCAACTGAGCTACAAAGGTCAGCTGTTAAGCTGTAACCGTAAGTTCATGTATATATAGGTAATCGGGTGTGCGGGTTGTGATAAGGTGGACTTCATGACTTAGATTCTTGCACTTCATATGGTGGAATTAATATTAGAATGTTAGGGTTTGGAATCCAAGTGAGAATATATACATTTTAAGACCTAACCAGGAACGACTGCGACAAATGCAGCACAATGTTCTCTGGTAGGAATTGAACCTACGGCCCTGCGATTCCGGTGCAGCGCCCTAACCAACTGTGCTACAAAGGTCAGCTGTTAAGCTGTAACCTTAAGTTCATGAATATATAGGTAATCTGGTGTGCGGAATGTGATAAGGTGGACTTCATGACTTAGATTCTTGCACTTCACTTGGTAGAATTAATATTAGAATGTTAGGGTTTGGAATCCAAGTGAGAATATATACATTTTAAGACCTAACCAGGAACGACTGCGAAAAATGCAGCACAATGTTCTCTGGTAGGAATTGAACCTACGGCCCTGCGATTCCGGTGCAGCGCTCTAACCAACTGGGCTACAAAGTTCAGCTGTTAAGCTGTAACCGTAAGTTCATGAATATATAGGTAATCGAGTGTGCGGGTTGTGATAAGGTGGACTTCATGACTTAGATTCTTGCACTTCACTTGGTGGAATTAATATTAGAATGTTCGGGTTTGGAATCCAAGTCAGAACATATACATTTTAAGACCTAACCAGGAACGACTGCGAAAAATGCAGCACAAGCTCCTCTGGTAGGAATTGATCCGACAGCCCTGCGATTCCGGTGCAGCGCTTTAACCAACTGAGCTACAGAGGCCAGCTGTTAAGCTGTAACCGTAAGTTCATGTCTATATAGGTAATCGGGTGTGTGGGTTGTGATAAGGTGGACTTCATGACTTAGATTCTTGCACTTCACTTGGCGGAATTAATATTAGAATGTTAGGATTTGGAATCCAAGTGAGAATATATACATTTTAAGACCTAACCAGGAACGACTGCGAAAAATGCAGCACGAGGTCCTCTGGTAGGAATTGAACCTATGGCCCTGCGATTCCGGTGCAGTGCTCTAACCAACTGAGCTACAGAGGCCAGCCGTTAAGCTGTAACCGTAATTTCATGTACATATAGGTAATCGGGTGTGCGGGTTGTGATAAGGTGGACGTTATGACTTAGATTCCTACACTTTACTTGGTGGAATTAATATTGGAATGTTAGGGTTTGGAATCCGCGTGAGAATATATACATTTTAAGACCTAACCAGGAACGACTGCGAAAAATGCAGCACCAGGTCCTCTGGTAGGAATTGAACCTACGGCCCTGCGATTCCGGTACAACGCTCTAACCAACTGAGCTACAGAGGCCAGCTGTTAAGCTGTAACCGTAAGTTCATGTATATATATGTAATGGGGTGTGCGGGTTGTGATAAGGTGGACTTCATGACTTAGATTCTTACACTTCACTTGGTGGAATTAATATTAGAATGTTAGGGTTTGGAATCCAAGTGAGAATATATGCATTTTAAGACCTAACCACGAACGACTGCGACAAATGCAGCACAAGGTCCTCTGGTAGGAATTGAATCTATGGCCCTGCGATTCCGGTGCAGTGCTCTAACCAACTGAGCTACAGAGGCCAGCCCTTAAGCTGTAACCGTAAGTTCATGTATATATAGGTAATCGGGTGTGGGGGTTGTGATAAGGTGGACTTCATGACTTATACTCTTGCACTTCACTTGGTGGAATTAATATTAGAATGTTAGGGTTTGGAATCCAAGTGAGAGTATATACATTTTAAGACCTAACCAGGACGTTAAGCTGTAACCTTACGGTTACAGCTTAACAGCTGACCTCTGTAGCTCAGTTGGTTAGAGCGCTGCACCGGAATCGCAGGGCCGTCGGTTCAATTCCTACCAGAGGAGCTTGTGCTGCATTTTTCGCAGTCGTTCCTGGTTAGGTCTTAAAATGTATATATTCTCACTTGGATTCCAAACCCTAACATTCTAATATTAATTCCACCAAGTGAAGTGCAAGAATCTAAGTCATGAAGCCCACCTTATCACAACCCGCACACCCGATTACCTATATATACATGAAGTTATGGTTACAGCTTAACAGCTGACCTTTGTAGCTCAGTTCGTTAGAGCCCTGCAGCGGAATCGCAGGGCCGTAGGTTCAATTCCTACCAGAGAACATTGTGCTACATTTTTCGCAGTCGTTCCTGGTTAGGTCTTAAAATGTTTATATTCTCACTTGGATTCCAAACCCTAACATTCTAATATTAATTCCACCAAGTGAAGCGCAAGAATCTAAGTCGTGAAGTCCACCTTATCACAACCCGCACACCCGATTACCTATATATAGATGAACTTACGGTTACAGCTTAACAGCTGGCCCTATAGGCCTCTGGAGCAGACTACCTTTAAGTTTCCGTTCTGCTAGCTCCATTAAATGTTTTAAATACTTGCTTCCGTACGCACCAGAGTAAATTTAAACAATTTACTTCTTTTCCTGATTTCAAATTTAAGTAATATATAATTGTAATATAGCTAATGTTCTCTTTTATATAAATGTAATGTCATATATACCTCATGTAATATAATAACCTTTTAGATATACTCCCTAATTTTTTGTAAATTTTATGAGGGCCACAAGTTCATTAGTACTTCGTAGTATTAAGTGTCACCCTCTTTAAATAAAGTCTCTATCTATCTATCTATCTATCTATCTATCTATCTATCTATCTATCTATCTATCTATCTATTTATCTATCTATCTATCTATCTATCTATCTATCTATCTATCTATCTATCTATCTATCTATCTATCTATCTATCTATCTATCTATCTATCTATCTATCTATCTATCTATCTAGCTGTAGCTCAGTTGGTTAGAGCGCTGCACCGAAATCTCAGGGCCGTAGGTTGAATTCCTACCAGAGGACCTTGTGCTGCATTTTTCGCAGTCGTTCCTGGTTAGGTCTTGAAATGTATATATTCTCTTTGAACTCTCTTTGAAATCTAATTAATTCAAAGAGCCTGTTCGCAGGCTTGTTAGGGATGGAAGCGGAAGTAGAGAGCCTGGCTTGTGAGGTTGACTATTAACTGCATGGCTAGGTTTATCATTAATTACCAGCAAACCCAACTTAATATTATGTTTATCCACAAGTGGGACATTGCTGTCACACCATATATGAAGGACGTATAGTACTGTTTGAGTATATCTTCTGGTATAAAGCAATATAATGTTAAACATTTGGCGCCTTAACGTTGACCATATCATTTTGAAGTTCAGCATTCTTCCCCCATCTCCCCCTCCCCCCTTCCTCTTACATCGTGATCTTGCGTGACAGATGGTAAACATTTAAAAAGTGAACAGAATATTAAATTGAAAGTGGGATATTAACATTCACCTTATCTTCTGCTGTGGACGCGGACGCCAGACTATGTCTTTGGCAATATATAGCTCTTCTGCAATAAAGTGCAGGTTAGCTAAAAATCGAATGCATGTGTTCTGTTCTTGTTAATGATATTTTACTACGCAGTCATTCTGGTTACAATATAATTGCTACTCACTCGCAAAGTAATTACGACAGTTGCTAACGAAAGTCGCCAGTCATCACCAGGTCATCGCATATTACTCGATCGAGTCGAACTATCAAGGAATATTTTCTATACGATCTCTTACCCCCCACGTATTAACTGACTATCAAAACCGGAACTTTTTCGATGTTTGAACAAATACTATGGGCTTAAAAAAACTTGCGTTATTAATCGACTTAATTATTTTGGTTATGAAAAGATACTGTTTCTTCTGTAATCTTTCTTTATAGGCAGTTACAAAGATTAACCTACTGACCGCGCTGTGAAAAAATTGTGTGGGATTGAAACTGACGTACAAAATGTCGTTGATGGCTAACCCCACTACTTACGCGTTACTCGGAGAAGCTTCGCTTTTTTACGGCTAAGTGAAATTGAAAGGAAACTTTATTATTTTGCCCTGTCAATTAATACTGAGCACTTTCACTTTCGAATGAAAAATAATTGACATTCACGATAGTCAACTGGTTTCTAATTCATTCATTTCAGGTCTACTACAATAAAAGAATTTTTGATTCAGTGGATGAATTTATCAAGTTGTACAAACATGGAAATATCACAAAAATGAATCTTCCAGCTCCTGAAGGAAAAGATCTCACATTCTCCACTCTGAAAAGACGAGGAACATATCTTCAACCTTCACTACCATTACGCGAAACTGAACAATTTGAACCGGATGGTAAACGTTACACAGCAGAAAACAATCATATTGAATACATGGGATGGAGTTTCGATTTTCGTGTTCGTACCACATCAGGTGCACAGTTATTTGATATCAGATTTAATGGAGAAAGAATTGTGTACGAATTAGGCTTGCAAGAACCAGCTGCGTTTTACAGTGGTTATTCCCCAATGCAATCTTACACTAACTATCTTGATACCGCCTGGGCCATTGGTGCTTATTTTGAACTTGTAAAAGGTGTTGACTGTCCTAAAACTGCGACTTTCTTCGATGTTGTATATTTCGTTGACTCCTCTCATCCGAGCAAACGTCGTAATGCTGTTTGCATCTTTGAACACAATCTAGCAATCCCGCTTCGCCGCCATTTTGAAAATGACTTTGAAGGTAGTTATACTTTTTATGGAGGAATGCAAGGTACAGGGCTTGTTTTCAGAACAATATCCACACCATATAACTATGACTATATATATGATTATATATTTTATCCTAATGGAGTCATTGAAGCAAAGGTTTCTACCACAGGGAGTATACAATCCACATTTTGGACACCTGAAGAAGATGATTACGGCAATCAAGTACATAAAAATGTCGCTGGTACAATACATGATCATATCATACACTATAAAGTTGATCTAGATGTTGCCGGTCAAAAAAACAGATTTGAGACTATAAGCTCAAAAATTGAAAACATTTCCTCACCGTGGTTTCCAAATAAACGTCATGTTCAAAAAAGACTAGTACGTGATTTAAAGAAAACTGAAGTGGACGCTGCTTACAAATTTGATTTTAAACATCCATCGTATCTGAATTTTTATAACTCAGCCGAGAAAAATGTTCAGGGTGTCCGACGGGGATATCGTGTTCAACTCAATGGTATACTTCATCAATTGTATCCAGAAAACTGGCAGTTTACAAATGGTTTCAGTTGGTCGCACTTTCAACTTGCAGTAACAAAATACAAGAAAACAGAGGATAGGAGTTCATCTATTTATAACCAAAATGATGTGTACAATCCTGTCGTGGACTTCAAAAAGTTTATTATGGATAACGAGAGCATTGTAGATGAAGATTTAGTTTCATGGATAACTGTAGGGGTCATGCATATACCTCATTCAGAAGATATTCCCAACACATCAACGCCTGGTAATTATGCTGGATTCTTTCTTCGACCATTCAATTATTTCAATGAAGATCCTTCAATAGCATCAAGAGACAGTGTTTTGATTACGCCAACTGATGAAGGTTCAAAGGTTGATAGGTTTGGTAGACAGCAAGGTTCTCAGTGTGTCCCCCCAGGAGTACCGATTGATTACAACGGACGAGTTATAAAAGACTAGCATAGAAGTAATAAGTTTGTAGACGTTCTCATTGTAATCCACCCATTGAAAGCTGTTAAAGACTGCAGACTGACAGTCGAAAGCTCGTACTAAATAGATATTTTAAAACCAGAAAACGTCTACAAACTACATAGAATTGAAGAATTCCTTGATGATTTTTGATGACTGCTTTTTAAATAGAATACCAACATTAAAATAAAATATTGTTCTTGTAATTTGGGGGGGAAATTAGTAATAGTAGCATATTAAAACGATTTGATTGACTGCTTGGGTTGTATTGAATCTGCATGTTGATTTAATGATTTAATAATGTTCGACAACTACTAAATTTATATTATAACAATGTAGTGCCAGGATACTCGCCACAGTGTCCCCAATTACGGCGGGTCCTTAATTACATCTAAATCACGTTAATATTAATATTGAATAATCTAATAACTGACAACTGACAATACGCATAACAAAACATAACATACAACAAAACATAACATACAACAAAACATAACATACAACAAAACATAACATACATGCAACTAGCAACATCTTAAAACACCGTCCAGGGACCTCGCCCTTCTACATTTAACACATATGGACTTCCATGTGCGTGGATCGTCACAATTGTATATTTTGGATAGCGCGTGTTCGTAATATGTCTTAAGTTTTGATTTAAAGGTATTCAGACCAATATCTCTGTGACGAAGATCACAGCCCAATATGTTCCATGTTTTACATGCTCTAATGAAATAAGAAGTTTAGAATGTTAATAAGATAGTGCCCCAAAATATATTTCATGAAAAAGCAAAAGGCTGTTTCAGTTATCGCATTGTAATTCTGATATACGATCATATCGGAAATCAAATTACTCCAGAGGATCAATCTTATAGAAGATATAGCCGCTTTGATGCCTTGTGGGTAATCTCGGTTACATGATCATTCCATTTAAGATCTTGTGGCTAATAGTTACACCAACAATTTTGGCAGATTGGATGACTTCAAAAGTTTGCAAGGCGAGCACAGTGAAGCTCAACTGATTGCAAATGAAATTTTAGATTGGTCCAATATCAATAGAATGCAATTAAATGCTGATAAATGTAAGGAGATACGAATTTCTTTTGCACGGAATCAACCCAAGCTTAACCCAATTTCAATTGAGAATCAAATCATAGAAGTTGTATCCGATTTTAAAGTGCTAGGTCTTAACATTAGCAACAACCTTACGTGGAATAAACATATCACTGAATTAGTCAAGAAAGCCTCCAAAAGGATATATTTCCTTATTCAACTTAAGAGAGCAAAAATCCCAATACAAGAACTAATCACATTTTACACAACCTGTATAAGATCTGTGTTGGACTATGCTGTCCCGGTTTTCCACTACAGCCTACCCAAGTATTTAAGTCAAGATTTGGAACGAGTCCAGAAACGCGTATTTGGAATTATTTATCCCCATTTGAAATATGAGGAAGCTTTAAATCTCAGTGGAATTGAACATCTTTCCACTCACCATCAAAACAGCTGCAAGAAATTGTTTAATGCAATTATCAAAGATTCTAATCACAGTCTACATTACCTCTTGCCTCCAAGGCATAACTCCATCCACGACCTGAGATCTATTAGATCTTTTGACGTTCCAGTTTGTAAAACCAATCGGTTTAGTAATAGTTTTATTATGGCATCGAGTAGCGAAACTGAAAAGGTTTTATTCTTCAGTTACCTATTTTATATTCTTAATAACTTTTGCATGCTTATTATAAACAGACACTTTTGACAATTTAGTTAATTAATTATAATACTTTGATATATTTCAAAACTCTAATTTTTAATAATTTTTAATTGTAAGTATAATACGCAATTCAGCTCATGGCTGCAATGTATTTACCATTTCTAAATAAAGTATAAAGTATAAAGTTTGATCAGTTATTGGGTCGTCTGTATGTCGATATACCTACTAAAGTCAATACGGAGCTCTTTACATTTCTGAGAATTTAACTGAAAATTATTTTTGTTCGACCAGCAATTTATCTGATTCACCTGTTCCTGTAGTCCACTTGATCCGCTTTTTGAGATTATTTCGGAAACTGTTGGTGTCGTCTGCAAATTTCCACAAGTCAGAGGAGTTAACAGGGATCGCTAAATCATTGATCATCGCTAAAAATAGCCAAGGACCAATCATGGTACCTTTTCAGAATTCCACCTGAAACTATTTAGGAATTTGAAAAGCAGTCAGAATTAAGCTTTAGACGCTGTGATCTGCCACGTAGAAAGTCAACAATCCAATTTACAACAGTCGGTTTGACTCCAAGACTAAACAAGTTTAGCAATTAAAATATTGTGCTCCACTAAGTCAAACGCTTTTCTGTAATCCAGAAGTGCAACCCTGACGCGCGAACCAGTGCCATTAGTGCCATCCGTGTTTTCCAACCAGCGATGCAACATCGAAATTAAAGCAAATGTAGAACATGAATTGGGCACAAAACCAAATTGTTTTGGATGAGATCCCCATGAAGAATCGGCCGAGACTTGCGATTGTGCTGCGTTTCCTTGGACGAATACTGATAGTCTTCCTTTGTTGTTTGGATCTTTCACGTACTTTTGGAAATACAGTAATAGTTATATGATCTGACAACCCAAAGGGAATTAAGGTCTTTTGTTCGAGATTGATAATAATTCTGTATATTTGTATATATTTGGTCAAGAATGTTTGAACCTCTGGTAGGGAAGTTTATTGTAGGCTTCAATTCATAGCACCTAGCTGCAGTTTTGAAGCTTAGCTTATTGAAATCTCATGCAGCTAGTATTATGGCACTGTTTGAAAATTGGGTCTCGACCATCTCTAATGTGGACTTCAGGTATTCGCTCATGGTCGTATTATCAGCGTCTGGTGGATGATATAAACAAGAGACAATGATCAATTCGAAAACTCGCGTGGTAAACGCTGGAAAGTACCGTAAGCCAATACGCTTTGCAGAACTTGCAGATCGGTTGTTTACCCGTTGTTCAATAAAGCCGGTTAACTAAAGGTTAATTTCAAAGTTTTCAAGTTGTTCCTAGGTTAACAAAAAACTGCAAAGCGATCTTCTCAACAGCGTGTTTACAAATGTGGAAATATTTTTCCAGAAATCTTGTCTGCACGAATAGTCAAAACAAGTTTTATTTTCTAAAGTTAAGACCTGCAGAAATACACAAACCAAACCGACAGGCTTATCTTAACCCAGGGTTTGCACTAATTCAGCTTTGAACAACCGGCCCCTGTATATACGTCGAAAATTTCTATAATATTGCGATATTTTTATATTAATATGTACAAACGTTTTATTCCTCTTTTGGGTTATATATCACCTGTGCACAACCCATATGATGGTAAACATATACATCTGGTATGGTAAACACCATAAGGGACCGGCCATTAATAATGGGCTATAATGGGAGGGGGAGCGGTGGGCGAGAAAAGGGGCGGCTTCAACTATTTTTGCCTGAATTGGGGGCGGCCTCAAACTAAAAAATATGTGACAAGGGGCAACCCCAATTTTTTAATAATTTCCTACTCATTTTCAAAATATTTAAACCTTTTTTAGTTCCTATAATCGTAGTTTCCATATTTTATTATGTATATGCAGTTCACCATAGGATAGGAGTAAATAACAACCATTTTGAATACTGGTCCCCAGTACTTGTCCATTACTTATTTTACACCAATAAATGTAACGAATAAAATGTTGGAGGGGGTCCTAAGTTTTCTAGATGGAGGTGGGGCATCTTGAACTGATAAAGGTCTTGCGATTGAGGGCGGCTCTAAAAAAAATGTCCAATAAAGTATTTATCACCCGCCGCCCCGCCTCCCACCATTATTAATGACCGGTCCCTAAGGTATGATAAACGTACATATGCATCATACGGCCATCATATCATGAAACAGGCGTATACCGACCTCGTTCCCAGGCTCTGGGGACGAGGTTGGCGTATACATTTTTATTTTTGAGAAACTCGCCCCTAACCCCAACCTCGTACCCAGGGCCTTTGCGCGGTTCAGAGGCTCTGGTAGGTTGCTCCTTTGAACTATAAGTAAACTGGAAGGCTAACTCAGTGTGGAAGGGGGGGGGATTGAAGCCAACCTCGTACCCAGGGTCTTTCTTATGGAAAGACCCTGGCGAACGCTGGTTACGTGTCTCCCATAATATGGGAGATGGAAATTGTAAACTTTTCAATAAATTAGATCGTTGGCTTTAGATATACGATGTAAATAACTCTGTTTACGCTCACCTTGGAATATTGTACGAAGCCTCCCCTCCCTAGTAAGACAAAATTTCCATCTCCCATATTATGGGAGACACGTGACCAGCGTTCGCCAGGGTCTTTCCATAAGAAAGATCCTGGGTACGAGGTTGGATTGAAGCCAGTGCATTTTAGTTTTTCAACACTGAACGTTGTGCTGTATATGACGCTGAACCTATTGAAAAACGCTATCTGGTGTAGAAATTTCAAGACTTTAGCTAAAAGGGAAATATTTAAAAAGTAAAAAAATAATTGCCGATAATTTGCCATTTTTCGCCCAATAGCGGTGGTTTTTATCGTTTTTGTATTTTTAAAATATTTTTCTTTTCGCTGCAGTCTTGAAATTTCCACACCCGATAGCGATTTTCAATAGCTTCAGTTTGATATATAGCCCAACGTTTGGGATCAAGTATTTCCGCTCATAACTCAGAAAAACTATTTTGGCTTCATCAAATCACAGGCCTTCATCATAGCAGTTAGCCTTCCAGTTTACCATTTAACAATTAGTCGCCGAAGGCGAGGTGATTACAAGCCTATATTCACTGAGCCGAAGGCGAAGTGAATATTGGCTTGTAATCACCGAGCCTGAGGCGACTAATTGTTTTAGTATAAATTTCCGGTTAGATGGAAAACACGGAGTCGGAGTCCCGGAGCCCCGGAGTCGGAGTCCCGGAGTCGGAGTCCCGGAGTCTGACGTCATAAAAATATGGAAAACACGGAGTCATATGGAAAACACGGAGTCTGACGTCATAAAAAATATGGAAAACACGGAGTCATATGGAAAACACGGAGTCTGACGTCAGAGAAAAATATGGAAAACACGGAGTCATATGGCATGGTAGAAAACCCGGGTAGCGGATAACCGGATAACCGGATAACCGGATAACCGAATAGTATATAAAGATTTTTTCATGGGAAATACTTACGTGTGGTATTTACGCACGCGTTATAATCTGTTTTCGCAAATTAAACGAACGAGCGAGTGCAAAATTTGTTCTTCATAGACGATACAGACTTTATTTATATTACACAGCGAAAAATATAAAGGTTTATATGTTTCATAAAGCGAGACAATCAGATAAACAAAGTCGTGTCGTACAAAAATACATCGGAAAATACAAATTTTTCAGTATTAATGAACAGGAAAGGAAATATCAATTTATTATTATTATTTACAAATATTTTAAAACGGTAGCTCTTCAGAACACCTATGATCCGTTTTTCATGAGGCCGTTTAAACTAATATTTACAAAGTTTAATAAAAATTACATCTAAAATATAATATAATATAAATTATCACACAGTTAAAGTCTAAGAGAATATATACAAAATATTGTGTCCCATCGTCATTTCTTTTGCCTTAATCTCATTTGGCAAATTATTCCAGCATTTTGCCCCTGAGTAGCTAATACTTTTTTTGAGGAAATTAGTCTTAGGTTTATCCACTTGAAAATTAATTCCGTTATTTCTAAGGTCATATTTTTCATTATTAGAGAATCTAAACAAATTAGCCATATTTGCCGGTCCTTCCTGATTTTTAACATTAACACATGAATGTGAATCTCCCGCTCTCCCTTCTTTCCTCAAGTGTTTGCCAATTAAGCTCTTTTAGCAATTCACTTGTTCGTATTTCATATGATTTGCCAGTAATTATTCTTGCCGCTCTATTTTGCATTTTTTTTGCATCTTATCGTGCAATTAATTGCTGCAATTTTCCCAAACTAGACTGCAATAATCAATAAAAAGGAAATATCAATAAAATAATGCACACTAAAAATTCTTAATTTGTTAAAAATTCGGAAAAGAAAAAACCGGGGTGTGTGAAAATATTGCTGCAATCATTATTGCGTAAAACGTGCCTTTCTGACCGATAGCTACTAATAACGAACAGAAATCCTCGGCAGAAATCAGTCTCAAAGTAATAAATATTTGTCCGAAAAATAGAAATCAAACCTAGAATTGTTATTGTTGAGAATATTAAATGCCCATCTCTGTTTATTGTTGAAAACATGACAATCAAAATATTAAAGTAACAAACAGTTAATTGGCTTCCTTGTTTTTACCGACTTAGCTACTCTTGAAGTGCAAAGGATAATTTTCAATTCCCGTTAGAAGTTGGTATTTTTAATAGCATCACTTTAATACAGACAGTTCTTTAATATTGATCCTTTCTCCACAGGGGGCAGAAAAGTACGATTGTGTTTTATAAATACCTTGTCATCAACCAATATCCCATATTTATATCACAACAATCCGTAGACATAGTCATAAAAGGTCAAAATTAGCTGATTTTTATTTTTTCGATAATATCATGCCTTCTACTTCATGTAATCCAAACATATTGCATTGCAACGACAATTTCCGAACATCTTA
>CACRXK020015223.1:0-12388 GCA_902702795.2 Paramuricea clavata
GGTCTTTGATAAGCCCATCCATCTTAGATGCCACTTCTTCTGGCTCTTCAGAAGCGAGGTTATTGGTGCCCACGTGAAGGAGAACTGTGTCATACTGCTCCCCTTCTGACCAATATTCTTTAATTTTAGAACTGATTTGTTCCACTCTTGCGCCGCTGTAAGAGTGGACGACTGATTGGCAACCTGCAGCTCGCTCAATTTTCACCCGATCGATGTGTTTCACCATCGAGTCGCCGATTACCAGGACTTTTTTAATTTCATTTTTGGATCCGGTCTTCTTTGCATGGACATGGTTCTTCTTTTCCTTCTGCTGCGCATGAGTTTGGTTCTTTCGGTTTTCAAACTTCGATTGTGCCTTTGATCTATATTCATGAATCTGGCTATTTACGTACGTGTTCGTTTGCTCGTTTGAGTCTAATTCATGCGATGATATTCCGCTCTCACAATTTTCATCATTGAGCAGTTCAAACTGGTTTTGTACTGAGGTTGTAGGCGGCGTTGTTGCAGTTTTACTACATTTTGATGGATTCGGGTTTTCCGCTATTTTCAGCCATTCATTCTGCTTGACGTCGAGAATATTTTTTATGTTCTCATTGTCAGTGACAAGTTCGGATATTGTAGCTTTAAGACATTTGATCTCTTCCGTCATTTTGGAGTTTTCCTCGTGCAAGGATTTTATCCTTTCGTCCGATTCTATCGCTTTTATAATTGATTTTTCTCGGTCTTCGTTTTGGTTAGTTTTAATTTTGTTTATAATCGCTTTTATTTCTGTAATTTCGTCTTTGCGGTTCTGACATTCCTCGCAAGTTGAATGTTTCCTGTTGACTTCGGCTTCGTCTTTACCAGCAACATCAACCACGTGCTCGCTTAATTTTCGCTCGATTGTTTCGCCACAAGTCTCGCTTCTGTGGTTTTCGTCCTCGTTTTTATAGTCAGATATCTCTGTTGGGCAAACTTGTTCTGTATCTTCATCTGTGCTGGGCAATTCCGCCACAAGATTTTCAACATCAGCTTCTGAAAGCGTAGACATACTGTTCTTTGTGCGGCGAGACATTATTACAATGCACAAACTTTCGCGCAGAATATCTCGAAAAATACGTTGCAAAACAACTCCAAAATTAAACAAGTGAAATCACCAAATGGTTAGAAACAATTTGATATGTAGTTTATCCAAAAACTATAATTTAAAAGCGAGAAATTTTCGAAAAACCAGAGAGCCTAAGAGAGTGTTGCCGCACGATGGGTAACGGGTCCAGTTCTAGGAGTGCTGGTTCTAGGAGTGCTGGTCTTAGGACATTCATCTGAATTTATGGAATTGAAGTCTATAGTTCAGAACGACAAAAATTACAACTTGAAACAAGGCAACATGGCGCTAATCAGCCGAGCGTATAATGAATTCCAGTTTCTTAATTTCTTTAGTATACGCAAATTTATGCTACGGCTCAAAAGGTCAACAAATTCAAGACATTCAAGTGGTAGAATGTATTATATTATCTTTTAGACTCACCATCTAAGTTCATCAGAGTCCGCCATTTTGAAGTACTCCAGACTTGACCAATTGAAGCCCGATATACTTGATAAAAATACGCACTTTAGACTACATCATCAAATGATCGATTTATGTATACCAATGTCAAAAAATCCAAAATTGAAGCATAAAATATTAGTTTGCAAGAAAAACAATTTCTTGCAAGAAAAATCACAGTAATCTGCCAGTCGCTAAATTTTCTTCTTTCGCCCTTGCCGTGAGCCTCTACGCGCCCACTTCTGGCCGCGCGCCCGCTCTTAAAGCGACTGGGGACGAGTCTGCGAAAGTTGGGATAAAACGGCTTTTTAATTTTTATTTAATTATTATCTCCTTTTCACCACATCCCAGTATCGTCGATCAGCACTGATCGATTGCAAGAAATTTAATATCTTCGGTTCAGTGCATGCTATGAAGACAGAAATACGACCATTCGATTCAGAAATAAAAGATTCAACTAATTCCTCCCTATAGTTATAGTCATTATCAACATTGTAGCGATTTATGGGCCTTTGAAGTCAAACACGATCATATTGTATCAAATTACGCAATTGTCTGAACACTAATGTAATATCAATGACAACACCAAACACGTTTCAGTAATTATTTATAAAGTCTCTCTCATATGTTTACACGTTGACTACAAAATCCAGACAAAGCACGACTTCTGTATGTCTACATGTCTATTACTAAGATATAATGTTACCGTGTAGTGTTACCATAACTTGTCAACAAACTTAACAATCATCACGAAAGGTCAGAGGTCTATATACTACACTACTCCCTCCTTTAAAAGAGGGCGTCCTCGATCTCGACATCTTCTAAAGTAAAGTCTTGATACCGATCCGGCTGTCGACGTAAACGAGTCGAACGGCGCAGCCCTCTAACAGTAGTTGGTGTCTCTTGCGGTACAGTTAACTGTTCTTCCTCATGATGAGTTATCACCGGGTCATTGAGCTCATTGATCTTGGGTAGTTCTGAATTCGAACGACTCTCTAACCTCTTCAAACGGTTCTGATGTACCACTTTCGTCTTTGCTTTTCCCACTTCCGGCTTGATGTGGTAATTGACGCGACCGAGTTGGCGAAGTACCTCGTACGGTCCTGTCCACTCTTGGTGAAACTTACGACTTTTCCCCTTCGGTATCGCTTTACTATTTAGCCACACCCGATCTCCCGGCTTAAGCTGTGTGCTCTCGACTTTAGTCGCTTTTTCATAGTCTTCCTTTTGTCTCTTCTGGGCTAGGCTGATGTTATTCGCAACATGTTTGTGCACCTTACGTAAGGTCTGCTCGAGCTCGTCACAATAGTTTCCTGATAAGCCTCTGGTTGACATATTTTCTCCATCAATCAGTGTTAATGGAGAGACAGCTTCACGACCATAGACAGCTTTGAAAGGTGAAACGCCCGATGATCTGTGTATGCTCGTCCGATAGGCGAACAACGCTGGTTGTAGATGAATGTCCCAATTGTTGTGGTCGTCGTTAACATATGATGTCAGGATCCCCTTTAAGGTGCGATTAAATCGCTCTACTTGTCCATCGGTTTGGGGATGGTACGGCGAGGTCCGCAATTTCTTTACACCAAGGAGCTGCATTACTTTCTTCATCAGGTCAGACTCGAAATTTCTCCCCTGATCAGTCAAGATCCTGTCTGGGATTCCGTGGCGAGTAATCACTTGATCAACAAGCGCTCTAGCTACAGTTAGCCATCGGTACAGCCTCAACCCACTTCGTAAAATGGTTGGACATCACAAGTACATATTGGTTGCCTCGAGCAGTCACTGGTAGTGGACCCATGATATCCATGGCCCACAGTTCCATTGGTTTTGCAACGGGGATACTTTGCATTGGGGCTCTTTGGGTAGGAACTGGAGGTTTCCGGCGAGTACACAGCTCACACTCTGCTATCCAGAGCTGTACTTAGGATGACATCCCAGGCCAATAGTACTGGCGTTGTAAACGTTCCACACAGCGAGTAACACCCATGTGTCCCGAACATGGATTGTTGTGAGACAAGTCCAGAACATTGCCTCTCATTTTTCTCGGGACAACTAAAACCAACCGTTCATCTTTGGAACCTGGTTCTACTTGGTGATACAACACTCCGTTTACAATTTTCAGCTGGGGCCAAATTTGCCGATAGCGTCGAAGTTCTCCATCTGTTGTCCAGTCTCCAGTAGCTTCGGGTTGCTCCTTCGCTGTAGCAAGATGGTAGATCACGCGTCCAATACCGTGATCTGTGCCCTGGGCTTCTCGAAGCTCGTCCAAGGACCATTGTGGCAATATTTCCGTTGCTCCGATTCCTGCAGCAAGTTGGTCGTCATCATTCATCACTGGCTTGGTTGGATCAATCTTTGCTGGAAAACGAGAAAGAGCGTCCGCATTCCCATTTTGTCTTCCTGGGCGATGCTTTATTTGGAACTGGTATTCCTGTTAGGACAGGATCCACCTCGCCAATCGACCTTTCGGTTCCTTGAGTCCCTGAAGCCATGTGAGACATTGGTGATCCGTCACGACATCGAATGGTTTCCCAAGTAAATAAGTCCGCCAATAATTAACCGACCAAACAATTGCTAAGCATTCCTTCTCAGTAGTTGAATAGTTTTTTTTCTGTGGATGTTAAAGCGCGACTGGCATAGGCAATAACATGTTCTCGACTGCCAATGCGTTGGGCTAATACCGCACCCAGGCCCACATCGCTGGCGTCCGTGTAGATGGTAAAAGGTATAGAAAAATTTGGCAAGGCGAGGACTGGTGAAGAGCAAAGGTGATGCTTCAAAGTGGTGAAAGCCTTGTCAGCCTGAGGTGACCAGCAGAATTCCGGTTGACCTTTTGTGAGGTCATGAAGAGCGGCGGCGATACTTGCAAAATTGTTGACAAAGCGCCGGTAGTAAGACGCCATGCCTAAAAAGCACCGAACTTCACTCGCTGAGGTTGGGGTTGGAAAATCTTGCACTGCTTTCACCTTCTCGGGATCAGGCTCCGTACCTTGAGCAGACACAACATGACCAAGAAACTTTACCGACGATTTCCCAAACTGGCACTTCTCCCTTTTGAGTTTCAGACCAGCTGCCCGAATACGTCCAAGGACTTCCTCGAGAATAAGGTGATGTTCCTCCCACGTATCAGCAAATATGATGATGTCATCCAAGAAAACTAGACATCCTTTCACTACCTTAAGGATGGTGCTCATCATACGTTGGAAAGTGACAGGAGCGTTGGTCAGACCAAAAGGCATGACTGTAAACTCGTAATGGTTCACCCCAACCGAGAACGCTGTTTTCTCCCTGTCTTCCTCTCGTAACGCAACCTGCCAATAGCCAGATGCAAGATCAAGTGTACTAAAGCATCTTGCTCCGCCCAACTGATCGAGAATGTCATCGATTCGTGGCATTGGTTGCGCATCCTTCTTCGTCACCGAATTTACCCGACGAAAATCTACACAAAACCGATAATTTCCATCCTTTTTCGGCGCTAACACAATTGGTGATGACCAGGGACTAGTGCTTGATCTAATGAGACCTCGTTCTTGCATTTCAGCAACTTGTTGATTAACAACGGTTTGGAGGTGTACAGGGATTCGGTAGGGGCGTTGCTTGATTGGTCGACTGTCTCCCGTGTCAATCAAATGTTCCGTGTCTCGAGTACAACCCAACCGTTGACAAACACATCCGCATAATTCTCCAATAAGACACTCAACTTATTGACTGATGGGGTTGTAAGCTCTACAGCTAGTGGCACGTTACCACCCGGCCAGGACAACTTCGAATTTCCTACATCGACCAGCATTTTGCTAGCTTTTAGAAAGTCAGCACCCAAAATACAAGTATTAGTCATGCCAACGGCAACAACATCCTTACCCAACTGGAACTGTAGTTTTGCTTGACCAAGAATTTGAAGTTCTTCATTGCCGATTCCTCGTGCTTTCAGAGAACATGGTGTCAAAGGACCAGGGACCAATTGACGACTTACTAAAATACGGAGGCTCCTGTATCTACTAAACATTTTTGCTCACGTCCCTCAATACGTGCGTCGATAAAAACTCCGGTCGGTTGGATACAATGTATTGGTAAGGCCATATCGTTGCGGGTAGACTCGCGGCCTAATATCGGGTCGACCCGATGTAGTTTCCCTGTTGACGCGCTGCTGGGGACTGGAATCTATTGGGGCATTGACGAGCAAAATGTCCGATTTGCCCGCAAACGAAACAATAATTTTCCGTCTCGCGCTGTCGATGCTCTGTTCTGGCACGAGATGGATTCCAACATTCTCGAGCAATGTGGCCTTGATTGCCGCAACGGAAATATGCCCTGGATCGTGGCTGTGGGGGAATTCTTGATGTGACCGCGTTTACTCTGGTCATGTTGTCTGACAGCTGGTTGACTTTTTCGGTCAATATTTCCATATTTGCCATCATCTGGGTGATAATAGTTGACTGCGATTCAGGTTGATATCTACTTGCGGTCGAGCTTGCGGTAGTTTGGTTGATATGGCTTACGCTGTCGTTTGACGAAAATTTAATGGCCAAATCTAGCTGTTGCGCCGTCGACGCAAATTTTTTTTCCGTAGACAGTCGGACTCCTCATTGATAGTCGGACGCATCATTGATCCGCGTCCAGGCCTCTGCGCGTTATCGATGGATCCCTTCGTACCCTGTGTAACCCACTGGTGCACCATATATCCATCATTCCACGTTGTTCTTCGACCACGCCGGAAAGATGAACGATATGCTTCGCGATACCATTGTAAATCTACAAACTTGTTTTTCTGGTTCCGAAAATACTCAAGAACTGTTATTGCGAGTTAAAAACAAATAGAAGTATTGCAGAATACCCGTCCACTAGTAATATCACATCATGTAGCCCGGCCACTATTTCGCTGGATACGTATATATGAGATATTATTGCCTCGTTCTAAATTCCACAACTAATTACCAAGACAATATTACGAATTGATACTATAAAAGAAATATCATTTAAGACTTTTAATTTTTAATATTGTGCTTAGTATGCTTTATAAGATAATTTTTTTTCTCCCAGCGACGCTAATTAATCATAATCTGTCAAACACTAATGTCCGGTAGTTCCGGTTGTGAAGAATATATTTACATATTACACCACATTTATGATTTAAGCTCTGTATAGCATGAGAATTTAATCTATTAATGCCAACTAACTGTCGCCTTAATCTCAAAATAGCTACTTGACTGCGTATCCACTAAAATATAGAGCTACCTATAGCATGAGAATTTGATCTAATGCTAATCTAACTGTATGCCTCATTCTCAAAATAACTATTTGACTGCGTATCCACTAGAATATACATACAGCTACTTTTAACACTATGACAATTTAAGCTATTAATGCTAAGTCACTGTATGCCTCGTAGCTACCTTTACCACCATGGGATTTTAATCTATCAATCTATTTATTAATTAATCTATTGAGACTAAATATAGATGTATTGATACATCCTATCCATGATGTTTGAAAGGCATGGCTTAAAAGTGGACGGCCAGGACGGGTATTCTGCAATCGCTCCGGAAGATATTGCAGAATTTCAGAATTATGGAATCGAAAACAATGAAACTTATAAAGAGTTACAGAGGCGAAGAAAAGAGTTACAAAAAACAGTTACAAAAGCAAAGAAAAGCAAGTGGGAATGGCGAATATAACTTAGTAAAATTTGTCAGATGTCATCGCCACACAAGATATGAAGCCACAATGTGTCCTACTCAGATCTTGACATCTCAACCAAGCAATGCAATATTTTAAAATCACCAACTGCATGCGCAAGACACACTGGGAAGGCGCATCTAATAAGAAGAGTATCCGCTGAATGTTTTGTCAAAGGGCGCGGGTCAATGATGCGTCCGACTATCAATGAGGAGTCCGACTGTCTACGGAAAAAAAATTTGCGCCGCCGACACCGTTTCGCCATAGGAAATTTATCCCTTCGATAAATTGTTGTTTCAGCAGAATATCACGTTCGTTTGCGCCCAGTTTAGGCATTGCGCGTCTTAGTAATGACTCCAAATTGTACGCGAAGACTTGAATATCCTCCTCAGGTTTACGCTCTCGTTTGCGAAATTCCATCATTGCTATATGCATCCCGGTCGCATCTCCTCCGAAAGCGGCAACGAGCGCTTCACGCACATTCTTAAACGACGCTTTCTGTTCTCCTTCAAGTCGTTCAAACACGGCGAATGCTTTTCCACATAGAAGAGTAGGCAAGCGTTTCAACATAATATCCTCTTTCCACTCATTTGCCTCGGAGCAAAGCTCATATTTACGCAACCAAAACTCAATATCCCTGCCAGAAAAGGACTCCGGGAGAGCAACACTAGATCTGTTCGATGTAGCCATTTATCCTGGTCACGGCACCAATGTAATATCAATGAAAACACCAAACACGTTTCAGTAATTATTTATAAAGTCTCTCTCATATGTTTACACGTTGACTACAAAACCCAGAGAAAGCACGACTTCTGTATGTCTACATGTCTATTACTAAGATATAATGTTACCGTGTAGACGTGTAGTGTTACCATAACTTGTCAACAAACTTAACAATCATCACGAAAGGTCAGAGGTCTATATACTACACTAATATAGACTAGCCGTACCTTTCGCCGAAAATAACTTCGGCACCTTCGAACATATCGTCTTTGTAATAGTCTTGTTAAAATCCTCGTTAAAAACACTACTTAGAGTGTTATTTGGAAGCCTGTATCTTCAAATCTGTATCTTTTATCAATATATTTCCATTTCTTGCCCGACTGTGAGCTCGAAGTGAGTTAATCCCAACCGGAAATACGACTGAAAACCGTCAAAACAATGCGAAGCTTGTATCGTATGACCCTGCAAAGGCCAGAAATGGTTCGCAAGGTCAAATTGCACCTACACGCTTGAGTTTGACGTCATCCCGGCTACAGGAGCTTCTTATTGGCCAATTATTGCGCAATGTACGCAAGTGCGAGTAAAACTCGACATCTTGAAAAATTCAAAATAAATATTTCTACTCGCCGTATTCAAACAAAATTTTGTATTCAAAAAAAATTTTGTGGTATTTATTTATAAGGGGGGTAAATACTCGCCGGGATATTTATATTAGAAAAATTGTGTCGTAATATGATGCGAAAGGGGGTGGTCGAATATCGCCAAAACTAATTAACGATAATGATAATACTGTAATTCATGATAACGGTACATTTAATGGTATACTTGATATCCTTGCACAGGATATGCTCAAGTAAATTTCACGGACACGATTTTTTATTTCTGCAATCAAGAGGACCTGATTTGCATAGATTATTGATCCAGCTGTATGTGGCATTGTTCAGTCTTGACTTTATCTCTAAAGTCTAAAGCTACGACCAAAACAACCTCCAGGGTAGTATATCTACGTGAACTGCCATACATCACATTTGAAACTATATTTTACAAATCCGCCCAAAGAAAAAGTTTACGATAACGAACAAGCTAGATAACGTTTTTACACGTATTGGGCTATAAGGCTATTATTCAAAGGCTTTTAATTAAGGCTTTTATTTTTTATTTCTGTATCAATTAAATAACACAGATTTTGTCTGGTCTAGTACAATTTAAAAATGAAAATTAAAGCCCAGCAAATGACTTTCAGACAAGACATAACAAAATATAAAATTTATTGGCTAACGTTTCGTTGTATTGTTTATAACATCTTCAGAGCAATTAAACTTATTTACAAGCGTGTATTAATATTATATATATACAAATAGTTTCAAACGGTTACAGTATTCAAATATTTAAGCGAATAAGAGGAAGGATGAAAAACAACCTGTCATTAGTAAATTAATTAAAGATATAATGGTTAGTAATTAGAGACCAGCTAGCAAAGCATTAGAATAGGTCAAGAGGAGTTGACGTAATGTTGGCATTTAAAGTAGGATTAAGCTTGGATATGAAAAGGCTTTTGCGAATGAGTAAATCTGCTTCAGAACTAGCAGTGGAAAGGATTTTAAAATCAAGAGGGTGAAATTTGATGTTTAGTGGTTTTTTGTAGTTAGTCTAGTATAATACATATTTCCCATCTTATAAAAACTTACTAAAATGTGTATGTTTTTATATTTGAAATGATCCCGTATACTATATGAGTAATCATAACGGAAATCAAATTATTTTTGATCCGCTAACTCGAACATCAATATTGATGTAAAGTGGAGGAAAGCTTAAGAATAATCCTATTCACAAAACACGCAAATTGACATCACACCAAGCTATTGAATATACCACGCACTCTTAACAGCTTGCTGTTAGGTAAATATGATTATTTTAAAGCTTTGATCCAATTGTACATATGTGCTTAATTATGTTTGTGTGTTTGTCACGTTTCTGAAATATTAGCCCAGAGAGGGGAAGCCTCGGGTTCAACGAGGATAATTTCTGGTCCTGCAGGCTTCAGGAATGAACGAATACATTTAATGGCGTGTCGAATAATTGTATAAAATTTTAAGTTATCTAATAATTTTCAAATATTTATTAATATTAATAATTTTTAATTCGGGAAGCTTCGTAAATTGATGACAGGTCGAACTGATTCGGCTGTTCATACGACAATCTCCGATATAACATCCGGAGCCTTTCGTCATTCGCTCACTGTATAAAACATGTGAGCACGAAGCATGCAGTCCTCTTTCCCTCAAAGTTAACGACGTCGAAGTTAACATTTCGTAAGTATTCTGTATTTTGATTTGTTTTTCGAATTTGACTTATGGTCATGGTCATGGTTATGCCAAGACAGCCATTCATACAATTCGTGGAAACTACGAAAGTTTATGATGTAAAACGGTTTTTCTTGCGTTTATTACGCGATATGTTTAGTTTTATGCTTGATTTTGTAAATCGCAGGAATAGTTTTGTCAAAGCGCAATGAAAAACCTGTGTTTTTTGTGACAGAAATCATCTCTACCTTCTATTTTTCTACTACAGGCTGTCTCATGTTGGATATTAAATTGCATTGTGAAATATTTTTAGAGTTTGAAGTAATCAATATTCTAGAGCTTACGATTTATTACAAGGCGTCAATGCTTCGCTGTAAAAGTACACATATATAACTGAGTAAAGTATTAATTCTTGAAGGTTGCCTGGCAGTTTGCGCCAATAGTAAAAATGAGTTTGTTATTTGCGCGACAATAACAAATATCGTGTTAATTAAATTAAATTTAGTTATTGCTTAGCGCGTCACCTAAATCTCAAGTTACAAAACATGGACGTTGCAGTGAAATCATAAATATTTTGTATCACTATACTGCCATTTGATACGTGCTTGTGATTTGTAAGCGTCACATCTAGTGAACGTTGTAGCCACCGAATAGCGTACCAAACTGTAAGATAGTGCAAAGTTGAATTTTGATTTTCGGCGATGAAGACTTCATCATAGTTGGGCAGGTGACGGGTTTTAAAAACGGTTTGTGAATAACATATAACACGCAATTTATTCCGCTGTATAGAGTGGGTCACTTGAATAGCAAATACGCATATTGTCATATTAACATAAATATATATTATGTAAAGTCTATATTGGGTTTTACTTAACTATCACCGCAAACAATAAGTTTGGGAAATCACTATTGTTGAGAAAACAAACGTGCTATTTGCGTTTACTGAAGGCGCGCTAGTTATCATATTATCATTTTGTATTTCGTTGGTTTTTAACTTCTCCGTAATAACCTTCAATTAAACTAAAAGCAGGCGGTGGTATTTGATTTCTCCGGGGGAAATGCAGGGTACCAGGTTATTACGAAAAAGTAATAACCGGTTACCCGGTTGTTACACAAGAATGTAAGACCCGTACCGGATTTTCCTTTTTCAATTCAAGACCTGACATAGGTCTTGAATTCTGGGCTTGAATTTGCAAGAAAACGCAAAACCCCACATCTTCTTTTCGACTAGAAAACGCTGTACGTCTCTTGGTCGAGAAAGACACTACAGTACAGCCGTGTACCACAGAGCCCGTCAAACTCTACGATTAGGTAAGAGTATATCTATCATTCGGCGCACGAGGACTAGGTATCTGCTCTTTCGCTTGTGGGACGTGAAATGATATACTGCGCATGCTTAACCACATTAAATCGTATACTATGATGTAATGCGCATGTTACACCTTATTTCGTCCCACAACCGCAACCCCTCTCATTGAATTGATAGCTTGAATTTTTAATGAAGAAAACCTCCGAAATACAAAAGAATATGGTCTGCTGACTGATGAGTATATAAACAAGTTAAAAGCCGGGGGTATCGTTTTTTTATTAAACTGTAAAGACTTCGAGCCTTCGGATACCGATACCCGCGGCTTTTAACCTACATCTAAATAACAGCGCGTTTTAAAACATGCGCTATAAATATATATAACGTAAAAGAAAACAGATATCAACTCTACCAAGAAAAATTTTGATGGACGTTGACCGAACCACATATTTTAATTGGATTAAGCAAATATCACAAGATTCATATAATATTTGCAGCATGCAGTACCTTGCAGCAATGCTTGATAAAATGCGCTAAATGTCATAGCCTATTGAGATTTGCAACTTTCAAACAGGGTATTCAGAGAGTCAGATCTTCTCCGTGGACAATCTGGAGTATGTAATTTTACAACTTTCAACTACGTCACAAAAAGTCCTAAATGGTGAGACATCCGACATACAAAAATTCAGATTGTTGACCATACATTAAACATAACTTGTTCAACAGGACTGGCGAGAGCAAAAGAGACAGCTAACCCGCAAGAATAGTTGTGTTATCTCGCTACGCTTGCCAGCAATTAACTTAAAAAGTAAATAAACATTATCATTTATGCTATCGGATTCCTATTATGCACAC
>CACRXK020015224.1:1829-12387 GCA_902702795.2 Paramuricea clavata
CCCCCGCCCCCCCCCCCCCAAATTATTTTTTGCCCCCCCCCTCAAAAAAAAAATATTAGTCACTAAAAGCGACTAAAGGCTACACAAGCGTTTTGTCGTTATCGGAAAATGTATGGCTTATAAGTTGTCATTACTCATTAGTGAATGCGCGTATGCATGAAACTGTTTTTTACACTTTCAATATTAGTTTGTAAATCTATGAATGGTAAAACTTGCCAATACTCCAATAATACGTTTCAAAAAAGACAAAAAAGCTTTAGTTTTGCAGAGTTAAATTCTCAAACGTGTAAGGCACGTGTAAGGCACTAATAAGATGAAAGTATCACGAAATTATTTGAATAAACCACATCGCATATATGGGGGGCGAATATCCTAAAGAGGGGCGATATTCCTAGGGTATTCGCCCCACCCCCCTGGGAGGCGATATTCCTAGGATATTCGCCCCCCTTTTAAAGGGGGAGAACCACCTGGGGGGGGGGGGGCGAACTTATTAAAAATTCTATCTTGCCCCCCAAAAATATGCGTTTGCCCCTCAAATGCCCCCCAAATTCGGAGGCCTGGCCCCGCCACTGTCCCGGGCTCGTGTAAAGAGAGCCTAAGTATAAAGCGACAAACGAGAGGTCCGAGATGTAGAGGTCCTATTACCTATCCCAAAATTAAAATATGGCCAATTCAGCATAAGTATACGGAACATACCTAGAATGAATTTCAGAAACGTTGACGCTTTCTCAGTCTTTACTAGTCTTCTTAGACCTTAGTGCCAACTATCCAGTATTTTCTTGATTTTACAATCCAGTATTTTTTTTATTTAAAGTGCCTATGCGTCATTTTTTTTATGATTGAACTGCAAAGTTCATTTAAAATCATAGTATAACTTGTATTCTAAAACTTTGTATTCTTTCCTGTATGTCAAGATTATCGATTTTGTTTGATATACAAATGTGACTTAAATGATGTCACACTTCATAATGAGTTTTTAGAAAGAAAACATTTCCTTGCCAAACATGTGATAATTCCACTGACATTGAAAGTGACATACTTTAAGAGCTATCAAAGCGATCATTTCGTCTGTAAATTTGAGACAATGAGAATTTTAACAAGCTACAACACAGTCTTCTGTAAAACGCATTATGAAGTGTGACGTCATTTAAGTCACATTTGTATATCAAACAAAGTCGAAAATATTGACATACAGGAAAGATTACAAAGTTTTAGAAAACAAGTTATACTATGATTTTAAATTAACTTTGCAATTCAATCATAAAAAAAATTGTCGCATTGGCACTTTAACGACTGCGTGTTTGATGTGCCAGCCGCCGGGTCAGACATATGCGACATTGTTAAAAGATAATGTCAAGGCTGTCTCAAAGCACTTTGCACCCGGAAAATGCCGGTCAAATTTCAAAAATCAAAATACGCTGTTTGCCTTTGAAACTCGCTATTTTATTTACCAATGAAGTTATATTTATATATAAATATGATTAAAAAACTATGAAAAACTTTAATTTATCTTAATTACATAAATATATCTATCTATATGAAAGACATATATATATATAGATGAAAGACACAAACTGTTTTAATTCGTCTGTGGTTTTGGAACATATACCATTTATTTGAGAAAGCTTTCGCTGTGTTAGTCCGGATTATCAATAGTACAAACAATATGTTATTTGTTTAAATATTAAACTCTGAAATGAAAATAATTAATGATAAGAGACGTTCTAAAGTGCTATTCATCGTGGAATGTTTTTACATCGAGCTCGAGTCAAGGTGAAATATATTGAATATGTTAACCTTGTCTTTGACTGTCAGCAGCTTCTTAAAGAATCGGAAACACTTAACCCTTGGAATTCTGATATATCTTTTAGATAATCTTAGAAAGCACTCTTGGAAGCATAGCATCATAAAAAGCAAAAAGTGACAACAATCTTAATATGATTTCATTCATTTTCTTTGTTTTTTGAACAGAAAATGTTTTTCTATGTCTCGTATTTGCGATGAAAAGCGTTCAAAACTGAAATATTTTTTGTGTACCTCCTAAAATTACTTTGTTTTTCTAGTTCATACAATTAGCTACCTGTTGAGAAACATAAAAACTACTAAACAATGTTAATTAATATATACAACTATTAGTGATGCTATAAAATTTATATCATACTTACAGCAATATAAGCAAAACATATTGAACTTCAAACCTACAATCTTGGTCAAAACTGTTAAATAAAATAAATCAAAATTTTAGGAAAACATTCAACTGTTGCTATTATTTTCCCCACACTTTAAACTTAATTCAACAACATTGTCTTGGAGGAAAGGGCGAGGCACATTAAAATGTTATTAACAAGTTATGTCTCACGATTGTAGTATTCTCTTTGGCGTACCATATATTATAACGTATAAAAAATATAGAAACGTATAAAAAATCAAAAATTTGAAATACACTCATAAAGTGATATTATACTCATTAGTTCTGAGCGCGTGTTATGTATACCTAACATACAAAAAATTCTCCCCTTTAAAAAAATCTCAATTGGATGTACTTCATCAAAACTTTAGTTTCTCAAAGAAAAACACATGTAGGTTACGATTCTCATGAGCGAGACTCGTGGGTCAAGCATGCATGATAATCAGGGCCGCAGAGAGGGGGGGGGGCTAGGGGGGCAAGTTGTCCCGGGCCCCGAGGTGCTGGGGGCCCCGAGGTGCTGGGGGGGCCCTGAAAAATTTTTGTTGGGCCCCAGTGTTTTTTGTGTGTTAAATATTTCCGCGCGAAGGACAAGATATCTGTTTTCTTCGGTTAAGTACCAAAATTTGGCATGAAAAATGAGGTAAAGTCCCTGGAAAGCAATTGTAACGTACTCGTCCGGAAAAATTTTTACCCCTAAAATGGTACACTGACCGAAAATTTTTTGGCGACGGGGGGGGGGGGTTGTCATCCTAAAAAAAAATTTTTCCGGAAAAAAATTTTAGATAGGGGGCCCCCAAAAAAATTTTGCCCCGGGCCCCCGCCAACCTCTCGGCGGCCCTGATGATAATATCGAAACTTTTCTTGTAATTATACTTTTGAATCATCCAAGGAATGAATGAATGAAACTTTATATGCACAGAATTCAAAAAACTGCCAAGGGCAATAATCCATTTCAGTGAGCTGGGGGAGCAGGTCAACAGGTGTAAATTACAGTAAACTATTATTATATTGTTGATGAAAATGGGACATCCCCACCGGCGTCTGACGTTCTTGCAATCGTCATATGGAACATTTTTTCTGAGAACGATACTGTATGATTATCTTTATTTCGATACCCGTATGCATTATCTATAGCCTATCGAAGGGAAGATGGCTGTGCAACTTATTAGAATAACAATATAACTCATTATCTATGTTGGTCAACGTTTATTCATAAATCTGGTCCTTCACCGTCACGTGTGTATTGTATTTTTGCCGAACTAACCAATAGCAATGTTTTATGTTAAGTTACCTATCCGTGACTCGAACAATAGGGTAAATTGGACATTGCTATTGGTGGATTTGGCAAAAATACAATTATACACACATGACGGTGAAGATTTACGAATAAACGTTGACTAACATAGATAATGAGTTATATTGTTATTCTAATGAGTTTCACAGCCATCTTCCCTTCGATACCCGTATGCATTTATCAGACCTGCATGGGAAAAAGTGTGGTCTTGGGATCCTGACAAACCTTTGCAAGATGATTGAGGATCATTTTCAGTTACGTTATGGGAGAACATAAATACCGTCAAGGATACTTCGTTCTTGCATACATGACGTACGGTCAAAAATTATTGTTTTTTGCGCAATCTGGAGGAACAATTGAAAAATGAAAATTTATGATCCAAGGAACATTAAACACTTTTTTCCCGTCTGGCGTTTATTGACGTCGTAAGTAGCTGTCCACTGTTTGTAATCTGCGATCAGGTGTTCTCGGGTGCACACAGTTTGTAACCTGTGATCAGGTGTTCTGGGGTGCACAGTTTGGTAGACGTTACACATGCGTGATTTTTTTTTCTCAAATACAATACGTAGGCATATGGTAAAATTCTAGCAACCTGAGAAATTTCAGATTCATACACGAGTAGTATATTAATAGAGTGAAAGGCCAGTAATGAAGTAGAACTTGAAATGAAAATGCGACGTAAAGTAAGATCATGAAAATTACAGTGCTAGTTTTGCTGATATACTATTTATATTTCAGGCAAAGCTTGTTGGAACGATTGTTAGATTGTTTTGTTGATTCAGTTGAAGGAGCCCCAAGTGACAAGGTATTGTTGTTTATAGCTAACATGTTAGAAATTAATTGTTCGCTACCGAATAGCTACTCATTCAAAAGCAAGGATACCAAGGTTTAATACAACCCAGCCTACGACGTTGACGTTTTGGAAGTTGGGTTTAGTCCCCGTATTCCGGTGAGATTTTTTTCAATGACACTACAGCCACTCACAAAACAAACAATTTATGGCGAGATATATCTACAGTTGTGTCCATCAGTGCGGCATGTGACATCCTAAATCAGTCAGTTTAACACATGAATTCAAAAATTAGCTCATAATAATTGATACGGTAAAGGATACGCTTGCTCGACGTAATTTGCAATCCTGGTCAAAAACCATCTCCGACACTCTGTTGAAACATTCGTTTACTCACCCCCCGGTCCCCCAAACAATGTTGGACAGTTGCTTTAACCGTATTCTGGGAATTCAATCAACATTGAATGTTGGGCGATAACAGGAAGGTTTTTCATTGCAATAATATTACGAAAATTAGAAGTATCGCAGATATTTTGTCCAGGATTGTAGGTTAAACTAGGTTTGTAGATTCTTAGAACAGGAAATACAGTTAGAGGTTGTACGTTCAGAACAATAATTAATCTTGTTCATGCAATCATTCGTTTTTTCAGCGGTTTCGTCATGGCGTTCACCTTCTTGACAAAGTTGTTCTTCAAGACAATCTTTCAACATTGATTGTGAATTTCCATCCAGTGAATGAAGGATATTCACTCAAGTTGAAAAGCCCCAGTGGAACAGGTAAAGAGAAAACAAAAACTGGAAATTGCATTTTCTTGTTTATGAATCAACATTAATTGCGTGCAGTGTCATTAATCCTCAATCAAATCATGACAATCAGAGAAAACAATCTCTTCAAGGATTTAATCCTCAAGGAATTAATCCTCAAGGATTTAATCCCAGGAACCGGTTGTTCAAAGTGATTTAGCCAAAAACTAGCAAGAAAGAAACACATGTGTTTCTGTGTTGTGAAAGGGGAGGGGGCTATTTTCGTCACCCTAAAGACGGATTCGAAAACTAGCTTCCACAACTAAGTGTTATTGTACATTTTATGCATTACGAGGCGGACAAGCAATTTGTCGACACCGTCTGCTTATTAAGGCAAAATGTGAAAGTTTAAGATCCATGGAAACCAAATTATAGCCCTTTGAAATGTGCAAAAACGAGGCTACTCGAAGCTTTTGCTAAATCTAGCATAAACCTCGCTGTTTTTAAGATTTAATTTCTCAGTTTTGTGAAATTTTTCTTGAAGTATTCTATAAAACGGCAGTGATTACTGGAGGAGAAAATGGACGACAACTATTTTAGAAAATGGACGACAACAATCGGCGCGTATATTCCTGCGAATCGCATGCAGGGCCGCAGATTAGATTCCTGCCAGAGAGCTTATAGTTGCATTTTTCACAAGTTTTGCTCCTCTTACGCCTAAAGAAATGTATAAAATTTACACTCGAAATTTCCATCAATAAAATCCTTCAAGAATTATAGTTGTATCGAGTGAGATATCCTGATATTTCCCCATATTCCTTATGTAGTTATTGTTTATTGTAGTTCCTGATATTTCCCCATATTCCTTATGTAGTTATGTTTATTGTAGTTCCTGATATTTCCCCATATTCCTTATGTAGTTATTGTTTATTGTAGTTCCTGATATTTCCCCATACTCCTTAATATGTAGTTATGTTTATTGTAGTTCCTGATATTTCCCCATATTCCTTATGTAGTTATTGTTTATTGTAGTTCCTGATATCTTAAATTCAATTTTTTGCGTTACTTTTAGAATCCGAAACTATACGACTTCCATATGAAGTAAGATAATATTTAACTATTTTAATTGATATGCCTGTGCTGTTCGGAATAGCAAAGGATAAAGTACACTGCCAAAAAAGAAAGTCTCAGTACAAAATATTGACACCAGGTAGCATGTTTGAGGAGCTCTTTATTTGGTCGTAGTTAGGAAATAAATTGCCACAAAATGCATGTACTGGAAATTAAACAAACCATTTTTTTTATCTTTAGGAAACAGAATTTCTCGACTACCTTGATGCTCAACAGGTATTGTTGGTTGGCATTATATGAAATATTTTACTTACTATGTCCTTCGTGAAGTACTGGTTTCTTGTGCACAAACCAGAGTTTTATTTGACCAATTTGATACATAAGGGAGTTCTCAGTTCAGTTTCCAGTCATGAAGGCTCGCAAGGGTGGATGGTAAAAATATGAAATCATTTGATTAATATACCCCCATTTTATGTGTACAATGTGCGTTATAATTCATATGTACGACTTTTGTACATAGAATTCATATGTACGACTTTTGTACAAATAAACAGTTTTTTTGAAATCTAAGACAAAGTGTGAGTAATCTTAACCTCTCTATTATAGACTGCATGAATAGTATAAATCTTATAGTATGAGATCGTTCACATGACTGCATGAATAGTATAAATCTTATAATATGAGATGTTATTCATCTAGCTACCTCCCATGCTTGTTGACCTGCTGGAGAAATCCAAGGTAAGTGTCTCCAGACTCTGGCAGGATGTGTGAAATATCAACTCAACCTCGACGTTCATTCTTTATTTGTTTCTCTCGTGAGGAAGCTGACGTGACAAACACTCGAAATAAACCCTATTTGGATCTTGATATTCCTGGTTAATCTAATTTTAATGATTTGTCACAATATAGAATACTATAAACACACAAACAAACAACTTACATGCAAAACTTACACGCCCGTGGGAAAGGAACAGGACTTGCAATTGACACATGACCCTCGGTATAGAATTTACTGTTTATTGCACTCCAACCCCACTGGCTTGCCTTCGATGTGTTCGTGGCAATGCAATTTAGGGTTATAACACGTTTAGTGCAACGAATACTGTAAGGTAATTTTCTCTTGATCAGTAACTAGTCTAACCTTGAGTTTCCTGGTTATTTAATCTTACTAATTCCTACCAATGATTATATTTGACCAGGGCAGCATAAGATTATCCAGGGATCCTTTTCAGTCTTATATAACTGTTGATTGTCATTCTTGATTAGGCGAATGTTTTCTACAATGGTTGTGTGATTGTCGAAGTCCGTGATTATCGTTGTTGTGTAAATCCAAGCAGTTATGATACTTCATATGTATTATTACGTCCAACATGCCAGGTTCGTATATCTGTTGCTAGTAAGGATCAGTAAGCGAACTAACATTTCTCATTTCTTAGCGTTACCTTCCATGTGGATCAAATGCGCTTTACATCTTACCTAATTAGTATTTCTCACGGCCAGTGGGGTATTGCCTCTCTTACGTTTGAGAGTCTCCGCACCACGAAATACAACTTTTTAGTATTGTAGTTTGTATAATGGTAAATTTACAGTTACTTTTAAAAGTCGCTTTTCACGTTGTTTGAATTGTTTAGAATCTTTCACCAGGTCAGACAGTACCCCCAAAAATAGGGGATTTTGAGCTTCGTGAGATTACATACCCTGTCATAATTAAAACAAATAATGCCTAAACAGACTATTTTATTTTTTACAACAGTTGTGATATTACTTTCGTAACTGTGTTTATTGTAACCCTGTTAAATTTCCCTCTGGGACGAAACCAGAACACAAAAAATGGAAATTTTAAGAAAACTATTTGGTCAATGTACTACTTTATTCAAAATTTTACGAAAGAGGAGTGAATACTGGACGTTCTTAGCAATAAATGAATATCAGAATAACAGATTTAATATCAGAATAACACTTGCCAGAACTTGCTAGGATAAAATAAAAGCTGCCAAAAGGCTCAACTATACTTTTTAAATAAACCAAAACGACCACTTACTGTTATTATCGATAATTTAATTTGTGTCGGAAAATGAGGATACGGAGCGCCAATTTCTTTAAAAGTGAATGTTTAACCTTTCGAACGGCGTTTCCTACACTTTTACCTGAAAATGTAAGTAATGACTCTTGCCAGAACACTATGTGTGGCGCGAGAAAATGACGCAAGCAGACTCGTGTGACCCCAAAGTAGATAGGAGTTTCACATCTGTGTATTATTAATCTGTGGTGAGAGGCTCTGACGACTACGGAACCCCTAAATAGATTACAAATTTGGTATGAGGCTTCGGTGACGCAGTCGTTAGAGCTAGCTGCGTTTCATCTCTGTGTTTGTTAATTCTCGCTATACGGAATAATGTGGAAAGTGTCCGTGTTTGCTCCGTTTGCTACCAACACAGTTGAGAAAGTCATATCACAATTGTTGGTAGGCAATAGGCTATATGTAAGGAAGTTATTAGGTAAGCTAATACTTGATGTAATGCGCATTTGATCATATCCACAATTCAGCAGTTGTGAGCTGGTCAGAAGGTGCACAGATTAGTGAGAGGAAATGGACACTCTTGTGACACGCAATATTGTTTTATTCCTTCTTTGCAGACTCTTGTAGCTGACGTAAATGCAATATTGTTTTATTTCGTCTTTGCAGACTCTTGTAGCTGACGTGAATGCGTTGACTTGTGAGGGTGAATGGCGTGAAGAGGAGAAGATCAATTTAGAAGCAGAACTGTTATTGAAAACTCAGAGTCCATTATGCCTTGATCCTTCACCAGAAGTGTTTAATGTCGTCAACCAGATGCATTTTCATAAAAACAAATATAGGAGTACGCTCCTACAAAGGTAAATTGATCAAATAACTAATTTAGTTTGCTGGTGTTTATATACCTTGCCGAGATCAAGTGCATGTTTTGTAAAAAATGTGAAAAAGTGTCATGTTATCTCTCTACAAATATTTTAAAACCATGCATGTATTATCCCTTCAACTTTATTTGCTTCTGTAATTCCTTTCATAACAATGAACACTAGAGGTGCACCGGATTTGGAATTTTCAAATCCGGCCGGAACCGGATTTACCGGATTTGGACAAAAATTCCGGCAGGAATTCCGGCCGGATTTGCCAGATTTGAGATAAACCGGTAATGGGGACAATTGGGGATAAATCAGTATTCAAAATGGCGGTTTATGTTTTTTACTATTTTTAGTTAGTGTCAGTTTAGATTTTTGATTGTGTTTAAACCTTTTTTAAATATCTTTTTGTTAATAACTTAATATTTTATAATAATATGAGGGTTTTTTAAACTTTAAAGCTGCCGAATTGATGGTTTATCCCATTCTTGGTGAATTTTTTAAGCTGAAAACAGAAATTTAAATCCGGCCGGATTTTCTCCAAATCCGGCCGGAAGCCGGATGCCGGAAAATTCGGTGCACCCCTAATGAACACGATTTTGCTCAATCAAGAAGCAACCCTATATCTTCTTGTTTTAACTCAATTTTATGCTACTACATTTTAACCATGTTTTCGTACTTCTTCAGAAGTCACAAGCGTCGTTTTCGTGCGTATATATCTCAAAATCGTTCATCGTTACCGGCTCCATCGTGTTTAAAGTTGGTTGATTTCTTAGCTCATCATAAACACGCTCAACCTCCTGTCAATTTACGACTTTCAAAATCTTCCTACAGTGGAGTAGATACCTGGAAACAACGCACGTTGTCTCTAGCGCCACCAACTGAGCCTGTACAGGTAACGAAAATAACTTTCCCCCGGAACGAATATCGTAGATCATCAGTTATATACAGTTATATACCTTCGCTCTCATATCACGCTAACATTTTAATAACTCACAAAGAAGAAACGCATGTATACTTTTGTATCCCATGAACTGCTCTGGAAGTCAGGCCTTAAAATATTGGTCGGTCACGGACATTGTCCAACCCATTCGTGAAATTGTCCGACGTAGAGAGGAAACCATCGGACATTCTGTCCGACCCAAGTGAAACTGAGGTTTATTTTTTGTCTGACCCGAGTGTATTGGTGTCCGACTGAACTGTAGCTTTGTCCGACGTAAATCAAAATGTACCCTAGCCCAGGACTAGAGGTTCGTCGAGCGCCTGCCTCCTCCGCAGGCCCTCGTTGCATCATGGGAAGGTCACACATAATCTGGCGAGGGCCTGCCGAATCTTGTTAAGAAATGGCGCCGGCGTCACGTCAGCAAGTAAATTTCTACATATCTTGAATATAAACAGGCTATAAAAAAGTGGCGTGAAACTTGTAAATTAAACTGGCGACTCTAAGGACGTGGAAGGAAGCATTTTTTAACGATAAGGTTTGTTGTCCACACCAACATTGCACGAATAAAACTGCCTTCTTTAACGAAGCAGGTTCAAAACAACATTTATTCATTTTACAAGATTCCGCAGGCCCTCTCGAAATCGT
>CACRXK020015225.1:0-12386 GCA_902702795.2 Paramuricea clavata
GGGGGGGGGGGAGGGAGGGGGAGGGAGGGGGATAGCCCCCGTCCCAATAATTTCCTTATTCAAGATTGTATTTCTTTTGATACTTTCGTTCTTTCTTGCATAGGTAATTACAATTAACTTATCCATATTAATTTTATGTTTGTGATGTTGTCTATAAGTGTGTCCACATCGGGCAAGCTGAAAGGTTTGCTTGACCGCGGTGGGATTCGAACCCGAGCATTGGATTAGCAAACCAAAGTATAAAGGATTTTGAAAAAAATTCCCAATGATTAACTCTCATCAAAACTTCGGCAAGCTCAAGGTTGATGATGAGAACTCTCATCAACTTTCATCCCCGAGTGACCGGGCAAATAGAATCAGAACATAACTCATAAGCAAGGGCCACAAGTTCATTACTATTTCGTACTATTATAAAGTGTCACCCTCTTTAAATAAAGTCTCTATATATATCTATCTATCTATAAGCAAGTTCGATCCCTGTATTTGTATGTGTAATAATTTTGGGAAGATACATTTCGTGTACAACGACATACTAAGCTGGTGTATATACTAAAACTGTCTGTACCAGTGTTGGTAGTACCAATGTGAAAATGCTGTGCTGAGTGGTTATATTACTACCTTAAAAAATAAGCAGAAACTCGACGTTTCGAGCGAAGGCCCTTCGTGAAGGGTTTCTGCTTCGTCGAGTTTCTGCTTGTTTTTTAAGCTGGTGTACACTATCAAAGTTTCTGTGATCACAGTATATAGGAATTTTGCATGGGTAAATTCTAAGTTGTGACGGACTTGTAAAGCCTGTTAAAATAGAGCCACGATCTTTCTCAACGGCCAGTTTATAACATTTTTGTGTGTGTTTTGATGTTATATTACTCTGAGTGTATATCCACACCGAGCAAGCTGAAAAGTTTGCCTGACCACGGTGGGAATCGAACCCGCGACCTTTGGGATACTAGTCCGATTTAAATTTCGCTGAAAAGCCTTTTGAGGGATGTGAAATAAAAATACAATACAATACAATGCTCTTCCAACTGAGCTACGATGCCGAGTCTGTTCGAGTGTGTGGTGTTTCGAAACTAAGTCTAGTACCTTCGATACCAATGTGTTCCATGATCAAGGTACTAGCAAGTGATGAACCAGGCGGGAATCATAATCGTAGTATAAAGAGCCCCCCCCCCCCTTTTACGTGAAAGCATATTGTGAAGAGGTATAGGGGGCCCTCTATAAAGAGCCATATAGACAATAACATAGCTAGACATAAAATTTATTTAGAAGTACTAACGTTTCGTCTTTAACCTAAGACATCTTCAGAGTAAATGAATATAGTATGACAATGAGTTACAAATATGAATAAATTACTATTTACAATATCAAATTACAGGGTAATGATATTGTAAATAGTAATTTATTCATATTTGTAACTTATTGTCATACTATATTCATTTACTCTGAAGATGTCTTAGGTAAGTTAGGTTAAAGACGAAACGTTAGTACTTCTAAATAAATTTTATGTCTTAAGTCTATATTGACTATATTATTGTCTATATGGCTCTTTTGCTTACGTTATGCTGGGCATTAATCTTTATACTACGATCAAGGTACTAGACATAGTTCCGAAATACCACACACTCAAACAGCCTCGGCCTCGTAGCTCAGTTGGAATAGCATTGGACTATTATCCCAAAAGCGGGTTCGATTCCCACGGCCACCGTGGTCTGTCAGGCTAACTTTTCTTTCAGCCTGCCTGGTGTGGATATACACTCAGAGTCAGCATCAACAAGAAAATATTTCTTTAAAAAAGAAATAATGTTTCGTTCCAATATAATTATAGAAATACCAGACGTCTGTAATTAGCGGTTGTGACCATAGATCACTTGTATATGTCGAGCAATGAAATTGGTTCATTTTGTGAGGCGGGCGGGTTCTATAAATTTTTATTACCCGGAGGGGCCGAGCGGTCCAGAAATACAGTGGTAGTATTTAAAATGAAGAAAAAACAAAGAAAACTATGATAAATATATACCGCTGTTGGCGCTTGAATACTTCAAATATAAATCATCGCGCCTGTAGATTTTGACCTAAAGTTCAGGCCCTAAGATTTTGATTGGTTGCAAGTTCACATAAACAACAGTTTTAAAAATAGCTCGGTGAAGGGCTCAAGGGGACAATAATAGTATAAAGGTCAAATGCACGTAAAAAATCCATTATCGATTTCTTCGAATTTCTTTTCTTTTATGCTTTATGGCAGAAAATAAATCAAACAAATAGTATTTTGAAGGTATTTATCAAAATCTTTGACGAATTTTGGACACACGACGCTGAAAGAACAGCCAAACTAGTCATCTATTCGAAAGTTTGTTGTTGACAGCCAAGATGTTCTGCCAACTGGCTTCGCCGGCAAAAGTCCTATTTTTAATATCAGGTCCTACCGGCGTTGTTTTCTGAGCTACATCGCCTTCTTCGTGGTACGATTGAGAATTTTATTGTTGCTGTTGTTAGCCGGTTAAAGTATATCCTTGGTATATATCCGCGTCCAGCAAGTTGAGACCTTGAGAAAGCTTGGCAGTCAAGCCGTGCACAGAACTGACTAATTGAATCTTCGTTTGCTGTTCGGTTAAATAGAGATACTGACTCTTAATTATATAAAAGTACCTTGAATTTTTAAGTTTAATTAAAAAGCAAAATGCACACTCTGCGGACATGTTCATGAGAATATAATTTTTTGTGTAACGAAATCTATAACACTTGTCAATCATATTGCATGTTGTGTCCAAAAATAACATGTGAGCGTCCCACGGTCTAGAAAGGTTTTGTGTCAGGCCCTATGTAAGAGTTAGATACCGAAAACGGAGGCTCTTAGTCAGATACAAACCCGAGGGGCCGTAGGCCCCGAGGGATTTATCTGACTAAGAGCCGACGTTTGAGGTATCTAACAACTTAGTTCATATTTGTAAGGATTGACCCACAATGAAATTTACTTTATGATATGTATTGTTCTTTAAATGAGTTTGAATTACCATGGTTGTAATAAAAACAAACAGGGCTATTTTGATATGCATTAATTCTCGTGTCGCACTTCTGTATACTATCAATGAGAAGTGATTAAATATTCGTTCACCAACCACAATTACGATGAAATATGTTTGAAATAGCTCATACAACCGAGAAGAGCTAACGAAGATTTGTACGGGTTTGTCGAAGCAGAGATTCTCAAGTTGTTCTCAACAGGGTTTTATTTGCAGGAAAAAAACCAAATGGGAGGTCTTTCATTGAAATTCAAGACCGAGGCGTGCAGCACCGAGGCTTGAATTTCAATGAAAGACCGACCATTTTCTATTGTCCTTGGGAGGTTGTGGGACGAAATAAGATTGAACATGCGCATTAAACACGCTTTAATGTGGTTGAGCATGCGTAGTATATCATTTCGCGTCCCACAAGCAAAAGAGCAGATATTACTGTATAAATTCCTTGCACAAGCAAGTTTGATGGTCGGTTCAGCTAGTCCTCGTGCACCGAATGATAAATATTCCACCCAAAGGTAGAGTTTGACGGGCTTTGAGGTACACGGCTGTTGTCTCTTTCTCGACTCAGAGACGTGCAGCGTTTTCTAGTTGAAAAGGAGATGTGGGGTTTGAGTTTGGTTAAAAATTCAAGGTATCTAACTCCATAGTGACCTCCAAAAGGGGTCACTATGGAGTTAGACACCTTGCATTTTTAATTAGGCATTCAATTCTATTCATCAACCCCGCTTTTCCCTGTGGAGATATCAAATCCCTCCCCTTGCTTTTAGATTCTTACCCAAATAAAACCCTATTGAGAACAATAGATATCCGCACAAATATGAACTAATTAAAATTAGGGCCTGAACTTCAGGTTAAGTTAGCGTGTTCTCATAGGTTGATATATAATTAACAATAAAGATTTCCGAATTATACGCCACGCCTCCAAAAAACTTCTTATGCTAGGAGCGGTCATCTCATTGGACGATTCTAAATGTAATTGACGTTTCAGCAAGAATACTGGCAAAGGATTGGATAACTATGATCTCTGACGTCACTTTCTTCTGATAATTGCTCGAAACCAAATACAGTACCGTTTCGTTCCTGCGGGGAACGAAACAAAAACATCAGTTTATAATACAGTAGTTCACACCTGCATAAAACCACATATAAATCATAGGTATTCTCTAGTTATATTAATAGGCGTACTGGCGTGGGCGGTAGCTCCCCCAGTTTTTTGGGCAGTCGGGCAATATTCGGTCAACAGTCGGGCAATTTTGGTTTGAAATAAAAATAAACGGGACAAATTCTGTCAATTTTGTCGGAAATTAAGTCAATTTTTTGGTCGATTTTGTGTTTTTCGAAAATTTGAGTGATGTTTCGAAAAATTTTGGTACGTCCAGAAAAAATTTTTGACCCCTAAAATGGTACACTGACCGAAATTTTTTTGGCGACGGGGGGGGGAAGGTCACCGAAACAATATTTCCGGGAAAAATTTTTGGGTACTAGTCAGCCAAAATCCCGAAAAGGCGGGCAAATTTGTTTCCGCCAACCTAATTTTTTCCTTCCGGTACGCCCATGAACTTGGATGGTTATTCCGTTGACTGTCTTCGGCATAACCATTCAACTTGGATGTTTATGGCGTTGAATATGTTCCGCATAAACATTTGGCTAAGGTAAGTAGGAATATACCGTTTGCTTTCAACCTGAGGAAATATTTTTGGAGAAAAAAAAAGAATTAGTAATTTCCGAATATTTCTTGGTGCGAAAATATAAAAAATTGTTCGGCGAGAATCGATCCATTACGCATTTGACGTCTGTGGTTTCTACCATTGTACCACGCGTTCACGAACATACTGCATTGATCTGAACTAGAGATCTCAATCAATATTCAACATGGATGTTTATGCCGTTGTATATGTTCGGCATAAACATTCAACTTAGATGTTTATGCCGTTGTATATGTTCGGCATAAACATTCAACTTAGATGTTTATGCCGTTGTATATGTTCGGCATCAACATTCAACTTAGATGTTTATGCCGTTGTATATGTTCGGCATAAACATTCAACTTAGATGTTTATGTCGTTGTATATGTTCGTAATAAACATTCAATTTAGATGTTTATGCCGTTGTATATGTTCGGCATAAACATTCAACTTAGATGTTTATGCCGTTGACTGCCTTCGGCATAACCATTCAACTTGGATGGTTATGCCGTTGACTGCCTTCGGCATAACCATTCAACTTGGATGGTTATGCCGTTGACTGCCTTCGGCATAACCATTCAACTTGGATGGTTATGCCGTTGACTGCCTTCGGCATAACCATTCAACTTGGATGGTTATGCCGTTGACTGCCTTCGGCATAACCATTAAACTTGGATGGTTATGCCGTTGACTGCCTTCGGCATAACCATTCAACTTGGATGGTTATGCCGTTGACTGCCTTCGGCATAACCATTCAACTTGGATGGTTATGCCGTTGACTGTCTTCGGCATAACCATTCAACTTGGATGGTTATGCCGCTGACTGCCTTCGGCATAACCATTCAACTTGGATGGTTATGCTGTTGACTCGGTTCGGCATAGCCGTTCAACTCAGATGTTTATGGCGTTGAATATGTTCCGCATAAACATTTGGCTAAGGTAAGTAGGACTAGACCGTTTGCTTTCAACCTGAGGAAATATTTTTGGAGAAAAAAAAAGAATTTGTAATTTCCGAATATTTCTTGGTGCGAAAATATAAAAAATTGTTCGGCGAGAATCGATCCATTACGCATTTGACGTCTGTGGTTTCTACCACTGTACCACGCGTTCACGAACATACTGCATTGATCTGAACTAGTGATCTCAATCAATAAATATTCAACTTGGATGTTTATGCCGTTGTATATGTTCGGCATAACCATTTAACTTGGATGGTTATGGCATTGCTTGTCTTCGGCATAACCATTCAACAAGGATGGTTATGCCGTTGACTGCCTTCGGTATAACCATTCAACTTGGATGGTTATGCCGTTGAGTGCCTTCGGCAAAACCATTGAATTTAATTGGATGGTTATGCCGTTGACTGTCTTCGGCATAACCATTCAACTTGGATGGTTATGGCATTGCCTGTCTTCGGCATAACCATTCAACTTGGATGGTTATGCCGTTGACTGCCTTCGGCATAACCATTCAACTTGGATGGTTATGCCGTTGACTCGGTTCGGCATAGCCGTTCAACTCAGATGTTTATGGCGTTGAATATGTTCCGCATAAACATTTGGCTAAGGTAAGTAGGAATATACCGTTTGCTTTCAACCTGAGGAAATATTTTTGGAGCAAAAAAAAGAATTAGTAGGTTCCGAATATTTCTTGGTGCGACAATATAAAAAATTGTTCGGCGAGAATCGATCCATTACGCATTTGACGTCTGTGGTTTCTACCACTGTACTACGTGTTCACGAACATACTGCATTGATCTGAACTAGTGATCTCAATCAATAAATATACCACTCGGATGTTTATGCCGTTGTATATGTTCGGCATCAACATTCAACTTAGATGTTTATGCCGTTGTGTATGTTCGGCATAAACATTCAACTTAGATGTTTATGCCGTTGTATATGTTCGGCATAAACATTCAATTAAGATGGTTATGCCGTTGCATATGTTCGGCATAGCCATTCAATTTGGATGGTTATGCCATTGCCTGTCTTCGGCATACCCATTCAACTAGGATGGTTATGACATTGTTTGTCTTCGGCATAACCATTCAACTTGGATGGTTATGGCATTGCCTGTCTTCGGCATAACCATTGAACTTGGATGGTTATGCCGTTGACTGCCTTCGGCATAACCATTCAACATGGATGGTTATGGCATTGCCTCCCTTCGCCATAACCATTCAACTTGGATGGTTATGCTGTTGACTGCCTTCGGCATAACCATTCAACTTGGATGGTTATGCCGTTGACTGTCTTCGGCATAACCATTCAACGTGGATGGTTATGGCATTGCCTGTCTTCGGCATAGCCATTCAACTTGGATGGTTATGCCGTTGACTGCCTTCGGCATAAGCATTCAACATGGATGGTTATGGCATTGCCTCTCTTCGCCATAACCATTCAACTTGGATGGTTATGCCGTTGACTGCCTTCGGCATAACCATTCAACTTGGATGGTTATGCCGTTGAATCGGTTCGGCATAGCCGTTCAACTCAGATGTTTATGGCGTTGAATATGTTCCGCATAAACATTTGGCTAAGGTAAGTAGGAATATACCGTTTGCTTTCAACCTGAGGAAATATTTTTGGAGAAAAAAAAGAATTAGTAATTTCCGAATATTTCTTGGTGCGAAAATATAAAAAATTGTTGGGCGGGAATCGATTCATTACTCATTTGACGCCTGTGGTTTCTACCACTGTACCACGCGTTAACGAACATACTGCATTGATCTGAACTAGTGATCTCAATCAATAAATATTCAACTTGGATGTTTATGCCGTTGTATATGTTCGGCATAAACATTCAATTTAGATGTTTATGCCGTTGTATTTGTTCGGCATAAACATTCAAACTAGATGTTTATGCCGTTGTATATGTTCGGCATAAACATTCAATTAAGATGGTTATGCCGTTGCATATGTTCCGCATAGCCATTCAATTTGGATTGTTATGCCATTGCCTGTCTTCGGCATACCCATTCAACTAGGATGGTTATGCCGTTGTTTGTCTTCGGCATAACCATTCAACTTGGATGGTTATGCCGTTGACTGTCTTCGGCATAACCATTCAACTTGAATGGTTATGGCATTGCCTGTCTTCGGCATACCCATTCAACTAGGATGGTTATGCCGTTGACTGCCTTCGGCATAACCATTCAACTTGGATGGTTATGCCGTTGACTGTGTTCGGCATAACCATTCAACTTGGATGGTTTTGGCATTGCCTGTCTTCGGCATAACCATTCAACTTGGATGGTTATGCCGTTGACTGCCTTCGGCATAACCATTCAACTTGGATGGTCATGGCATTGCCTGTCTTCGGCATAACCATTCAACTTGGATGGTTATGCGGTTGACTGCCTTCGGCATAACCATTCAACTTGGATGGTTATGCCGTTGACTGTCGTCGCCATAACCATTCAACTTGGATGGTTATGCCGTTGACTGCCTTCGGCATAACCATTCAACTTGGATGGTTATGCCGTTGAATCGGTTCGGCATAGACGTTCAACTCAGATGTTTATGGCGTTGAATATGTTGCGCATAAACATTTGGCTAAGGTAAGTAGCAATATACCGTTTGCTTTCAACCTGAGGAAATATTTTTGGAGAAAAAAAAGAATTAGTAATTTCCGAATATTTCTTGGTGCGAAAATATAAAAAATTGTTGGGCGGGAATCGATCCATTACGCATTTGACGTCTGTGGTTTCTACCACTGTACCACGCGTTCACGAACATACTGCATTGATCTGAACTAGTGATCTCAATCAATAAATATTCAACTTGGATGTTTATGCCGTTGTATATGTTCGGCATAAACATTCAACTTAGATGTTTATGCCGTTGTATATGTTCGGCATAAACATTCAACTTAGATATTTATGCCGTTGTATATTTTCGGCATAAACATTCAACTCAGATGTTTATGCCGTTGTATATGTTCGGCATAAACATTCAATTTAGATGTTTATGCCGTTGTATATGTTCGGCATAAACATTCATCTTTGATGTTTATGCCGTTGTATATGTTCGGCATAAACATTCAATTTAGATGTTTATGCCGTTGTATTTGTTCGGCATAAACATTCAAACTAGATGTTTATGCCGTTGTATATGTTCGGCATAAACATTCAATTAAGATGGTTATGCCGTTGCATATGTTCCGCATAGCCATTCAATTTGGATTGTTATGCCATTGCCTGTCTTCGGCATACCCATTCAACTAGGATGGTTATGCCGTTGTTTGTCTTCGGCATAACCATTCAACTTGGATGGTTATGCCGTTGACTGTCTTCGGCATAACCATTCAACTTGAATGGTTATGGCATTGCCTGTCTTCGGCATACCCATTCAACTAGGATGGTTATGCCGTTGACTGCCTTCGGCATAACCATTCAACTTGGATGGTTATGCCGTTGACTGTGTTCGGCATAACCATTCAACTTGGATGGTTTTGGCATTGCCTGTCTTCGGCATAACCATTCAACTTGGATGGTTATGCCGTTGACTGCCTTCGGCATAACCATTCAACTTGGATGGTCATGGCATTGCCTGTCTTCGGCATAACCATTCAACTTGGATGGTTATGCGGTTGACTGCCTTCGGCATAACCATTCAACTTGGATGGTTATGCCGTTGACTGTCGTCGCCATAACCATTCAACTTGGATGGTTATGCCGTTGACTGCCTTCGGCATAACCATTCAACTTGGATGGTTATGCCGTTGAATCGGTTCGGCATAGACGTTCAACTCAGATGTTTATGGCGTTGAATATGTTGCGCATAAACATTTGGCTAAGGTAAGTAGCAATATACCGTTTGCTTTCAACCTGAGGAAATATTTTTGGAGAAAAAAAAGAATTAGTAATTTCCGAATATTTCTTGGTGCGAAAATATAAAAAATTGTTGGGCGGGAATCGATCCATTACGCATTTGACGTCTGTGGTTTCTACCACTGTACCACGCGTTCACGAACATACTGCATTGATCTGAACTAGTGATCTCAATCAATAAATATTCAACTTGGATGTTTATGCCGTTGTATATGTTCGGCATAAACATTCAACTTAGATGTTTATGCCGTTGTATATGTTCGGCATAAACATTCAACTTAGATATTTATGCCGTTGTATATTTTCGGCATAAACATTCAACTCAGATGTTTATGCCGTTGTATATGTTCGGCATAAACATTCAATTTAGATGTTTATGCCGTTGTATATGTTCGGCATAAACATTCATCTTTGATGTTTATGCCGTTGTATATGTTCGGCATAAACATTCAATTTAGATGTTTATGCCGTTGTATATGTTCGGCATAAACATTCAGTTTAGATGTTTATGCCGTTGTATATGTTCGGCATAAACATTCAACTTAGATGTTTATGCCGTTGTATATGTTCGGCATAAACATTCAACTAAGATGGTTATGCCGTTGCATATGTTCGGCATAGCCATTCAATTTGGATGGTTATGCCATTGCCTGTCTTCGGCATACCCATTCAACTAGGATGGTTATGCCGTTGACTGCCTTCAGCATAACCATTCAACTAGGACGGTTATGCCGTTGAGTGCCTTAGGCATAACCATTCAACTTGGAGGGTTATGCCGTTGACTGTCTTCGGCATAACCATTCAACTTGGATGGTTATGGCATTGCCAGTCTTCGGCATAACCATTCAACTTGGATGGTTATGCCGTTGACTGCCTTCGCATAACATTCAACTTGGATGGTTATGCCGTTGACTGCCTTCGGCTTAACCATTCAACTTGGATGGTTATGCCGTTGACTCGGTTCGGCATAGCCGTTCAACTCAGATGTTTATGGCGTTGAATATGTTCCGCATAAACATTTGGCTAAGGTAAGTAGGAACATACCGTTTGCTTTCAACCTGAGGTAATATTTTTGGAGAAAAAAAAAGAATTAGTAATTTCGGAATATTTCTTGGTGCGAAAATATAAAAAATTGTTCGGCGAGAATCGATCCATTACGCATTTGACGTCTGTGGTTTCTACCACTGTACCACGTGTTCACGAACATACTGCATTGATCTGAACTAGTGATCTCAATCAATAAATATTCAACTTGGATGTTTATGCCGTTGTATATGTTCGGCATAAACATTCAACTTAAATGTTTATGCCGTTGTATATGTTCGGAATAAACATTCAACTTAGATGTTTATGCCGTTGTATATGTTCGGCATAAACATTCAACTTAGATGTTTATGCCGTTGTATATGTTCGGCATAAACATTCAATTTAGATGTTTATGCCGTTGTGTATGTTCGGCATAAACATTCAACTTAGATGTTTATGCCGTTGTATATGTTCGGCATAAACATTCAATTAAGATGGTTATGCCGTTGCATATGTTCGGCATAGCCATTCAATTTGGATGGTTATGCCATTGCCTGTCTTCGGCATACCCATTCAACTAGGATGGTTATGCCGTTGACTGCCTTCGGCATAACCATTCAACTTGGATGGTTATGCCGTTGACTGTCTTCGGCATAACCATTCAACTTGGATGGTTATGGCATTGCCTGTCTTCGGCATAACCATTCAACTTGGATGGTTATGCCGTTGACTACCTTCGGCATAACCATGCATTCAACTTGGATGGTTATGCCGTTGACTGCCTTCGGCATAACCATTCAACTTGGATGGTTATGCCGTTGAGCCGGTTCGGCATAGCCGTTCAAACTCAGATGTTTATGGCTTTGAATATGTTCCGCATAAACATTTGGCTAAGGTAAGTAGGAATATACCGTTTTCTTTCAACCTGAGGAAATATTTTTGGAAAAAAAAAAGAATTAGTAATTTCCCAATATTTCTTGGTGCGAAAATATAAAAAATTGTTCGGCGAGAATCGATCCATTACGCATTTGACGTCTGTGGTTTCTACCATTGTACCACGCGTTCACGAACATACTGCATTGATCTGAACTAGTGATCTCAATCAATAAATATTCAACTTGGATGTTTATGCCGTTGTATATGTTCGGTATAAACATTCAACTTAGATGTTTATGCCGTTGTATATGTTCGGCATAAACATTCAACTTAGATGTTTATGCCGTTGTATATGTTCGGCATAAACATTCAATTTAGATGTTTATGCCGTTGTATATGTTCGGCATAAATATTCAACTTAGATGTTTATGCCGTTGTATATGTTCGGCATAAACATTCAATTTAGATGTTTATGCCGTTGTATATGTTCGGCATAAACATTCAACTTAGATGTTTATGCCGTTGTATGTGTTCGGCATAAACATTCAATTAAGATGGTTATGCCGTTGCATATGTTCGGCATAGCCATTCAATTTGGATGGTTATGGCATTGCCTGTCTTCGGCATAACCATTCAACTTGGATGGTTATGCCGTTGACTGCCTTGGGCATAACCATTCAACTTGGATGGTTATGCCGTTGACTGCCTTCGGCATAACCATTCAACTTGGATGGTTATGCCGTTGACTCGGTTCGGCATAGCCGTTCAACTCAGATGTTTATGGCGTTGAATATGTTCCGCATAAAGATTTGGCTAAGGTAAGTAGGAATATACCGTTTGCTTTCAACCTGAGGAAATATTTTTGGAGAAAAAAAAAGAATTAGTAATTTCCGAATATTTCTTGGTGCGAAAATATAAAAAATTGTTCGGCGAGAATCGATCCATTAC